>JAUIMM010001142.1:0-288457 GCA_031769625.1 Taudactylus pleione | reverse complement strand
CTGGAGCATAGTGTGCAAAACCTTCTGCAGTTCCATGGCTTTGTTCTGGTCTAAGGGAAGACCCGTGGTGAAGAATCGGGACGGGGGCCTGTGCCGAAAAGGAGAGGGCATACCCGTGAGAAACCACCTCGTGAACCCAAGTGTCTGTCGTAGTTACCGACCAATACTGGGCGAACTGCAGCAGGCGGCCTCCCACTTTGGGATCCCCCAAAGGGAGGCCCGGACCGTCAGGCCGCAGGTTTGTCATCAGACTTAGGGGCCGGACGTCTGGTACTCCAAGCCTGTTTCCTGGGCTTGGCCGATTTCTTGGGGCCAGCCTGTCGGGGAAAGGACTGTGCTTTAGGCCTACCCTGGGCCCTGTAAGGCCGAAAGGACGACGTACCCGAACTGGAATGGACCGCAGTAGACGGTAGACATGCAGACTTGGCTGCCGCCAGCGTGGCCACAATTTTGTCCAGATCCGGACCAAATAGGACTGCTCCATTAAAAGGCAAAGCTTCCAAGCCCTTTTTCGAATCAGCGTCCGCCTTCCAGGATCGCAACCATAAGGTGCGACGAGTAGCAACAGCTGCCGAAGAAATCAGAGATGTGAGGGTACTGATATCCAAGCCCGCTTCATTGAGGTAAGTGGCCGAATCCCGGAGATTGCCTACCAACTCGGCCTGTTCAGCCGAACAGTCGGAATCCAAAGACGCCTCCAAACTATCAGCCCAGCGCTCCATAGCTCTGGCTACCCAACATACGGCCATAGCTGGTCTGGATGCCTCCCCGCGAGGGAATAAATGGACTTTAGGCAGATCTCCACCTTACGGTCCGTAGCATCCTTCAAGGAGGACATGGAGGGCAGGGGCAATGTGGCACTTCGGATTAGGCGTGTCACATGAGTATCCACCTGAGGAGATTCCCACTTAGAAAAATAATTGTACGCAAACGGGTAAGCCACCGCTAAGCGTCTTTGAGGCTGATACCGTTTACCAGGGTGTTTCCACGCCTCCTCTAAATGGTCTACTAACTGACCCGAAAGAGGAAACATTGTGGCGTCACCCTTAATATCCTTAAAAAAGGCATATTTGGACTTGGACACCAGAGGATCATCATCCTCAATAACTAAAGCTGTGCGGACTGCCCGAATAAGGCCAGGAATATAAACCTTGGACTTCGCGTTCGACTCTTTAGTACGGAGAGGTTCTTGGTCAGAAAGATCCAGAATCTCCCCATCATCAGTCGTCACGTCGTCATCCTCATAAGGAGCGGACAGAGACGCCACCGGCCGCTTATGTGGCCGCAACACAGACTCCCCTTGTAACACGTTCGACAAATGCTGCACAGAACTTGTCAGTGAATTAACCCACGCAGGCTCCTGTGAAACCTGAGGAGGGGAAATAGGGAGACTGTGGGGTACCATCAGTTGTCTCGGGAAACCCTGCATGGGTGACGACACCACTGACTGCTGGGACAATCCTATCTGGGAAAACGCATGTTGCGGAGCTAACTGGCCCACTAGGGTTGTAAGCGCTTTGGCGAAAAAAGCCCAGGGCGGTTCCTGTACCGGAGCCGTGACAGTATTTGGCCGTGCCAATAAATAACACTGCCGACATAGCCCCTCTGCGTTACCCTCCCCCTCCGCTATTGGTACATTACACTTAGTACACATAAGCTGGAGAGGAAAATTACTCTCACACATGATGGTAAGTATGTGACCCCTCTCACTGATACTCGTTAGTATAGTGGGAGAACCACCCTGCAATCACCGCACCGCAAGGGCTTTAGCAGAAGAAGACCAGGGACAGTGAAAAGACTGACAGTAGAAAGTGAAAGTACAGGCAGCAGATGCTAGCAGAAGTCACATACAATGCAAAGAAATTAATTCCTGCACTATCAGCGCTGTTCCTCAACTACACAGAGTCTGGTAGGACACAGCGCTGCATACACAGACCTGTTTCAACGGAGTAGAGGTATGCCGGGGGACCCAGACCACGATGCCATCGATCAGCAGCTTCCAGCAGCGTTCACCATGCTTCAGGAAAGATGGCCACTGAGGAGCAGAGAGGAGGCTGGCCTGGGGGAGGAGCGCTGCCACAAGGCCAATCGGCAGGTGCAGAGAGGGCTGTGTGCAGCGGGGGAGACGCCGGCTGTGTACAGGGAAGGCGCGCTCCCCTAGCATGCAATTAACCCCTGGGACGCCACAGCGCTAATGTCCGGCTGTGGTCCGCTGTCCCAGGGGGATAGTGGAAGCGCAGGTTAGTACCTGGCTCCACGCTGCAGCCAGTCCCCAGGGAGCCCCCTGCCTGGGGACTCTGGACCATGTATCAGCAGGGACCCACCGCGGGACCCCTGCTGCTTACCTACTGTCCCCTTGAATCCGGCCATGGTCCAAAACATCTGGGGTCACCGCTAGCTGTGACCCCAGATGCTTACCAGAATCCCCGGATCAGTACCGGCGTTCTGGTACCGGCGGGGTGTAGGGAAGACAGCATGGACGTCAGTAGTGACAGTCCATGCTGTACTTCCAGATGTGCAGCCACAGCTGCAGCGAAAAAAACTTCAGGGGCTATCCTTAGCCCCCCTGTAAACAGGTGCTCTGACTCCGAGCCGGGCACCAACGAAACTGAGATGTCTTGGATCGGGGGCGGGGTATAGGAGGGGGACCCTAGTGCATCCTGGTAGGCTGAAAACTTAACTCTATGGTGCCCGATGCCTGACGTCATCACCTATACCCCAAGGTATCCTGTGGATACCCTATGGACCCTGGTGTAGAAATTTAGACTGTGGGGCCTATTCATCAACACTAAATTAACGTTTTTAATGACATTTTCCTTAAATAACGTTATTTTAGTATTCATGAAGCCACTTAGCACAGGAGATATCATTGATATCTCCTGGCTAAATCCCCCTGCGTTAATTTCCACACTCCCCATACATTAGTACATTAGTATGGGGATATGGAAATTATGGTATTCATCAAATTCCGAAAATTATGAATTTTCGGAATTTGATGGAGGTACTATTCGCCACTGTGAGGTGGCGAATAGCAGGTGAAACTTACCTGCTTCCAGCTGGACAGGTCCCCCGGCGTCTTCCTCCGGCGGTCTGGTGCGTCCTCCGGCTCCGGAGGCTGGTCGGACACTGTGTTCTCCCAGCATAACACAATAAAGATTAGAAAAAAAAATAATATATATTTTTTTCTAATCTGTACTGTGGTGTGCTGGGAGACCATGTGACAGACCAGCAGGACGGAGCCGGAGGCTGCTGCGCGGACAGGTAAGTGCTGAAGGGGGGGGGGAGGAGAGCGGAGGGGGGACATAAACTTACCGCATGTGTAGGCAGTGCTGCGCATGCGCTGAGTTAACAAATTTAACAGCGCAGGTGCAGCACTGATTACAGCTGTGGTAAGTTAGAGCAGGCAGGGATAACTATCTATTTCCTGAAAAGCTGTCATAGCAAAAATGACAGCTACTGGAATAGATAGTTATGGAGAGGAGGAATGATGAATTCCTCTGGTAATTAGGTAGAACTCCATGCCAGTTCTAAACCTAATTACCTCCAGGGAAAGTTTAGTAATGATGAATAGGCCCCTGGTCCTGGTAAGTAAATGAACCCTCTCCTAGGTTCAAATACAGCTGCAGTTTGGAGTCTTCTTTGGGGCAGATGCATAGGCGTTGGAGCGGGGGGGCTCGCCCTCCCTAAAACACTTGAGATAGCGGCAGCCACAGACAGACAGCAGCGGCTTCGGATAGTCAGGGACTGGGCATTGAAGCAATAGGCTGCACAGCCCCTGCAATGTACAGAGGAGGACAAGGTGCAATGTGCGGTCTTTAAATTAAAATATTGCACATTGCACCTCCTCCTCCCAGAGTGCAGGGGCTGTGCAGCCGACCTTCTGCGACGGAGGGAGGTGGGGACAGGGGAAGAGGGGGATGGAGGTGGGGCACTTCCAAAGTTAAATGATATTGCTCCCCCAAAAATAAATCTTTCCAACGCCCCTGGGCAGATGTACTAATCTCTGGATAGTGATAAATTGGTGAGAGATAAAGGACCTCATTCAGATCCGGTCGCAAGCGCAGAGCGCTCGCAACCCGGTCGATGTCAAGGCACTGCACGCGCGCAGCGGCCGCACTGCGCGTGTGTAAGCCCCGGAGTGAGAGAGAAATTCTCTCGCTCCAGAGCTCACTACAAAAGGGCCGGCTATCAACAGCTCGACCCGTTTTGTAGGCGTGGTGGGGGGGTGGTTTCACAAACGGAGGCGTTCCTTAAGGAACGCCTACCGTTTTGTGGGTGGCCGCACTGACATCAGCAGTGATGTCAGTGGGGAGCTAGCTAGCATCCAGGAGGCCGCACTAAATAAAACAAGCTGCCGCCCTCATTCAGAACGAACGGTCGCTTCTTGCGACCGCCTCTGAATGAGGGCCAAAGTGCCAACCGATCAGCTCCTAATTGTCATTTTTCAAACAGCCTGTGACATGACAGTTAGGAGCTGAGTGGCTGGTAGTTTATCACTCTCCAATTCATCACTTTCCAAAGCTTAGTACATCTGCCCCATAATCTGGTAGGAATAGAGAGAGAACTACGTATAACCTGAAGAAGGGATTACAGTATGTCGGTGTTCCTTCCTGATTAAATAAAGACCTAAGCAGAGCGTTTTTGCAGCCTGTCTCGGTGGTGTGCCATTGCCTAGTCTCCTCACAGAATCCTCCAAATCCCTAGTCACTGTCAGTATTAATGCTGCGCATCAAGTAACAGAGAACCAGCAGTGCGTTATACTCACTCCTGTTAAACTGCTGAAAGGTCAGTCTGATTAATATACAGTTCAACTATTGGTACCAAATACTGTATATTGCATCATGGGAGCAGAAAGGGATTTTTACTTTATTTCAGCGCAACATCACAACACGTTTCCATAAAGTGCACAACTTTAGCTTAATTCACATATCCATGTGACTGACTGACTGTGGCGAACCCTGGAAGATATACTCTACTGACGATATGATAAATACTCTACTGACGATATGATAAATACTCTACTGACGATAAATACTCTACTGACGATATGATAAATACTCTACTGACGATAAATACTCTACTGACGATATGATAAATACTCTACTGACGATATGATAAATACTCTACTGACGATATGATAAATACTCTACTGACGATAAATACTTTACTGACGATATGATAAATACTCTACTGACGATATAATAAATACTCTATTGACGATATGATAAATACTCTACTGACAATAAATAAATACTCTACTGACGATATGATAAATACTCTACTGACGATATGATAAATACTCTATTGACGATATGATAAATACTCTACTGACGATAAATACTTTACTGACGATATGATAAATACTCTACTGACGATATAATAAATACTCTATTGACGATATGATAAATACTCTACTGACAATAAATAAATACTCTACTGACGATATGATAAATACTCTACTGACGATATGATAAATACTCTATTGACGATATGATAAATACTCTACTGACAATAAATACTCTACTGACAATATGATAAATACTCTACTGACGATAAATACTCTACTGATGATAAACAAATACTCTACTGATTATATGATAAATACTCTACTGACAATATGATACTCTACTAACGATATGATAAATACTCTACTAATGATATGATAAACAAATACTCTACTAATGATAAGATAAATACTCTACTGACAATATGATCCTCTACTAACGATATGATAAATACTCTACTAACGATATGATAAACAAATACTCTACTGATGATATGATAAATACTCTACTGACAATATGATACTCTACTAACGATATGATAAATACTCTACTAACGATATGATAAACAAATACTGTACTGATTATATGATAAATACTCTACTGACAATATGATAATTACTCTACTGACGATATGATAAATACTCTACTGACGATATGATAAATACTCTACTGACGATATGATAAAACCACCAACCACCAATTTGTGTTGATAAATTTACGTAATATGCAGAGGTAGGTGTATATATATATATATATACTATATATATATATATATACTATATATATATATATAACATTTTAAGAAAATACCAGGACAACTAGGTACAGAAACTGAATACTGGCTTTATCTGCCTGTTCAGGTAGAAGCACATGTGCTGCATGTTACATGTAGTTTTAAGTTTTAGCTGAATTTTTGTTACAACATCAAAGTCAAACCTACAGTATAGATAGAAATAAATAATTGCCTTTTGTTTCCAATTCAGGTCCTGATTCTCTACAGATCGTTATTCTGCTTATACGGACGCAGTGCAGGTGCTAATATCAGCAGGGATATGTAAACGTTTGCATTCGCATTGCGATAGCAGCCTGACATAAGGACGCCCACTTCCCCTTACTCACATCCATATACTATCATAGCAAAACCATCAGTAACATTGAGTAACATCGGACCCATACGCAACAGGTAAGGCAGGGTCAGACCTCACTCAGGAATTGCTAACTTCAGCGCACGCTATGAGGCCTCAGGCGGCGTCTGGTATCGCAGTGGATAATTTATGCACGCCCCTGCAACGGGGTTGAAACGCTTCGGATTCATCCAACCAGCCTGCATTCATCCAACCAGCCCCCCAGCACCACCCACAAACGGCGATTCCTGTCAATCACTCTGCCATGGGTCTGCGTATCCTCTGCGATTGCGATCCTGATCGCAGTGGCTAGTTCGCGCACTGATATGCATGCGCAGAATGCAACAATCGACGGATTGCGTGCGTATAAGCAACTGCGTTCCTCGCTGAATCAGCCCCTCAGAAATGGCGCCATATCATACTTGTCTACTCTCCCAGTACTGTCGGGAGCCTCCCTGTAAGAGGAGGCACATCTCCTGCATCTTCCGCTGCCCGCCCCCCCCCCCCTTCCCAAGCGACCGCACATGAAAGTGGACGGTTCGGGGGTTGATGACGCGATTTGCACTGAATCGCGTCATCATCGTAGCTCTGCCCCCTGCTTTGTAATGCTGGTAATATCGCCATTATAAAGCGGGGGGGCGGGGCCATGAGGAGGCAAGCACTCGGACATGCCCACACTCTGCCCACTTCAGCCGCCCCCACCCTCCCTGCTGCACCGAGTTGGCAGCCACAAAATCAGAATGTATGCGCCATATTAATGTAACAGAGGGGGCACAGGGGGTTTTGCATTTCAGCTAAACTAAGGGGTATAGTTACTAAGGAGAGGGTTACTTTTTAGAAGTGGAGATGTCCCATAGCAACCAATCAGATTCTACTTATCATTTATCTAGCACCTTCTAGAAGATAATAGCTAGAATCTGATTGGTTACTAGGGGAAACATCTCCACTTCTAAAAATCCACACTTTAATAAATATACCGCAAAGAAACAGGCAAATTAAAGCTATACTACAGAATGCAAAACCTCACAACACTGGCAAGTCAACCACAGGAGAAACGTAGCGGCCTAATTGCTATACATAAGGGTTCAAATGCTTACAATAAAGTGTTTGAATGCCAGGCAAAATTATGAGACAGATATATGGGTCTAGTTATAAAAAATGAGTGCTAACATAAAATATCTGTATCACCAAAATTGTCCCATACTTAGATAAATCATGTCCGCTCCCCAGGAACAGTCAAACCAATCACAGTGCTTTGAATGTGAAGAAGTCAGGAGCTCATTCAGACCCGCTCGCAAGCGGCCGCTCGCTCGTACGCAGCCGATGTTAAGCGACCACGCATGTGCACGCTTCGTTCTGCGCGTGCGCAAACTACTCACAGCGATCGGAATACGCTCGCTCGCCCTGCAAAGACAGCCCAGTGTAATGAGTGACAGGAGAGGCCATTTGTGGGTGGTAACAGGGGCAGGACACTAATAACGGGGGAGTGGAGGTGCGAACGCAGGCGTGCTTGAGTGTTGCAACGCCGTTTTTGAGATGTGCCTAATTAACAGACAGCGTCATAGTACATGTCACTAGCCTATTTTTTACAGTGAAATCCTCGCAGTGCTTGCGGTAAGGTAAGGCAACCACAAGCGGTGAGAGCTCTTCCGATGGTCCTCGGTGCATCAATGTTTTCATACACTTCCTGGAGATGACATGCGCTAGTGGGTGTCTCTAAATACGCTAATGGCCGTCTGCATACACAAGTTGGTGTGCTTATGCCTTTCCGAGCGAGCACATGCCATGGCGTCACTTAGCCCAATTTGCATACGCTGGGGGCGAGCGATCGCATCTAGCGAGCGGCTCTAAATCAGGTCCTCAGTCAGAGAGGATAAACAGATGTCACATGTCCAGAGCCCTATAACAGTAGCTTGTTGCCCCTCTGATGGTCATGATCGCGGCTCTGCACAGCTGGGGCCGGGCCATGACACCCCCCACCTGCAGGCTATACAGATTATATATAAAACCAGTCACTGCAAAATTGCTGAAAATTGAAATTCCAAACCAGCTCCGGTTATTATCATCATTACTAATGGAAGTGCAGGATAATGCATTAAATAAAAGTACAGCAGGACACATCCTAGAGCACTCAACAAAAAATGTGCACTTTATAAAAATGACAGCTTTAGGCAAGTGTGTAAAATCTGTGTCACCTCAGGAATGGATGACTCCTGCACAATGGTGATGCGCGTACCTAGTCAGTATTATTTCTCTAGCATAGCGCTATAAAAGCGCATTTTCTTCCGCAGCCCAGCTAATCAGACAAAATACGCTGTGCAGGAGCAATAGTCCCTGTAAGATGAACTCACTGGGGATGAAGACTTAAGAATGGGAAATGTTAGGCAAAACCTTTGGTGAATATAGGCCCTGAGTCAGAGCCGGACGCTCTGACCAGAGCGCTCGCTCTGAATCAGGGCCCACCTCCATTAATATGGAGCGTCCTCCTGGACGCTCGTATAGCTGTGGGTCACCACCCACAGCATATACGAGCGTGCAAAATGATGGTCGCGATGGTCTTGACCATCGCGACCATCGGAACTGCGACTAAAAGCCTGCGGTTGGGTTTTTCAACCGCAAGGCCAGGAGTGATTTTGGCTCTATCAGAGCCAAAATCACTCCCACTGACATCACTAGTGATGTCAGTGGGGCCGGCTTCAGACGGTAGGCGTTTCCTTGGGAACGCCTCCGTCTGGCAGGCACGTCCCCGGCACGCCCACCAAAGGGGGAGTGCTGTCAGTCACCATCGACAGCACGCCCCCTTTGATGAGACGCTCCGAGCGAAGGAAAGTCCTTCGCTCGTCGGGTCTCGCGCATGCGCAGTGGGGACCATCGACCCACTTGCGAGCGGACAGCCGCTCACGAGTGGGTCTGAATGACCCCCAGTGTCCCTAAACAGCAGACTAACCTCAGCTCCTGGGTGTGGTGTCCAATATTCACTTACAGAGGGCACAATCTCCACACGTGCGTTAAAGAGTTACCCTTTAATATGTAATGTTACCTTCTCTTAGCAGACCTGTGAGAGGCATTTACTAATTAGACTAAAAGTTACACAGCAGCATAATGTACTGTAATTCTTTCAAAAGCGCCATAAAAGCAGTTACGTAGAACGCCTGTATATTTTATGTAGCTTTAATGACTGTTTGTGCTTCCACCAGCATCAAAAATGAAACTACACAACACAAAATGACCCCTTGTCTGTGAATGTGTGCGCACACGTCCGGTCGCTTAAGCTGGGTTTTTGTTCTTTTTTTAAGCTCAGCGTTAGTACATAGGTGTCCTCATACACCGATCCATTTTGGCGAGAGATGTCTGGCGGGACCCACAGGTAGCAATTCCTGCGCTGCATACTTTTCTTCCATTTTACTGTGCTTATTGTGTGCTAGGTATTTAGGGTTAGTACGAGGTTACATTTGGGGTACCTGAAAATGGGTACTAGTATATTTTGCTGTCTCTAAAATAAAGATTTAAAAAAAACATCACAAATACACCTGCTGCAGCCTCGTGCAGCCCCAAAAACACCTGTCCCAACCATATAGGCCCCCCAAAGTATCAGGCCCCAGACTTTTTTCCTATTTTCCAACACTGTTTTTAATTTTCGCCCCAAAAATTATGTCTTTTTTTTGGGGTGAATTAAGTTATTTTTTATTTTTTTTGCCCTATTAGTCATTAGGGGGTGTCCCAAAGGTTCTGAACAATGTCCCCACATTTGTACCCCAGAATATGGATTTTGCACTTCTCTCCTGCCTTTTGGTGGAGAAACTTTTTTGCCTGTTTTTACCTATGGAGTTCTCGCCTAGGAGAAAACTCCGGGGAATTTAATACGGAGATACTTTGAAAACAGGCGAAAAGTGCAAACCGGAGAAAAATTTTCTCCAAATGGCACTTTTTGCTGCTAATTGAATACGTGGGTCACTCATATCAGACATGACGTTTGCCTCTTTTTCCTCCATTGTGCTAATTTTTACTCAGTTTTGCGTCTTAGTTTGCTTATAGTCTACTAGGTACAGTACTTAGGATTAGTGTTTTGGCGCAACTTAGCTACAAAGTCCATGGTGCACTAAAGGGGCAATTTGGCACAATTAGAGGATACTGTAGGTGCATACAGATACATCTGTAGGCCTTTTTATACGTGTCATTACAGGGAACATTGCGCAATAGAGTACCTAGCCAGATGGTTGGTTTTACACATTAAGGGGCCTAGTTATTACTAGTCTAAAAAAATTAATATTCCTCATGGACTCATATTGCATCAATTTCCCGATAGTAAGAATCCTGACATATGCAGGTAAGTATGCTAACCCTCCCCCTGACCCTAACCCATCTCTCCCGCAACCTAACTCTAAACCCTCCCCTCCCACAGCCTATCCCTAACTCTCCCCCTCCCGCAGCCTAACCCTAACCCTCCCTTCCCGCAGCCTAACCCTCCCCCCCTGCAGCCTAACCCTAACCCTCCCCCCCGAAGCCTGACCCTAACTCTCCCTTCCCACAGACTAACCATAACCCCCCCGCAGCCTAACCCTCCCTTCCTGCAGCCTAACTCCCCCTTCCCGCAGACTAACCCTAACTCTCCCTTCCCGCAGACTAACCCTCCCCCCCTGCAGCCTAACCCTAACCCTCCCCCCCGAAGCCTGACCCTAACTCTCCCTTCACACAGACTAACCATAACCCCCCCGCAGCCTAACCCTAACCCTCCCTTCCTGCAGCCTAACTCCCCCTTCCCGCAGACTAACCCTAACTCTCCCTTCCCGCAGACTAACCCTAACCCTCCCTTCCTGCAGCCTAACTCCCCCTTCCTGCAGACTAACCATAACTCTCCCTTGCCGCAGACTAACCCTAACCCCCCAGCAGACTAACCCTAACTCTCCCTTCCCACAGACTAACCCTAACCCCCCGCAGACTAACCCTAACCCCCCGCAGACTAACCCTAATCCCCCCTTCCTGTAGCCTAACCCTAACTCCCTTCCCGCAGCCTGTCCCTAACTCTCCCTTCCCGCAGACTAACCCTATCTCCCCTTTCCTGCAGACTATCCCTGGCTGTCATAACCCCCCCCCCCCCGCAGCCCGCGGTGGTCGGGATTCCAGCGCCTGTATTCTGAGTGCCGGCATCCCAATGTATATATTTTTTGCACCCTATGTGACAACTCTTGGAGCCCAGTGAAAGCCCCACGGCTAAGTTGTGCCCACCCCCATCACCAGCAACCTAACGTTGCCAACACAGTGTTTCCACAGTGTGCGCAGGCTTCGGGCATCACATGTAAGGCAATAGAGAGCGATACAGAGATTCCTCCCTGAAAAACAATTGATTGATAACCTACAGGCTATGGTGAGATCCAGGTGCTAAATAACAGGGCTTCACAGAGCTGGATTATTGCACCATAGTCTTATTTTTATTTAAATGGAATTTGCGGTATCCTACAGTGCTGTACGTTAGATTTCTGTGCCATCTCTTGTATTCTCCTGTTGGTAAACCGCAGTGATAAGAAACGCATAAGTGGCTGTTACTGCATGATTTTTGTGGGTGATACCCTTAATCAATTGCCCCCTAAACCCCCACAATGGGGAGCCCACATAATGCTCCTATAACACTGTCTGCACAGGTCAGCACTGGTTAGTGGATATTGGCAGGAAGACATGTCTTCCTCATTTCACATTTCCCTGTGATCTTCCCTGGCCCGAAACGCAACGCTGGCTTCATTCAGGATCACGCTTGACTGCAGCTTTGTCATTCATTAGGTGTCCCCGGTGACCTTGCTCTCTGCAATGCCTCCAGTGCACAGGAAAATGACAGCAAAGCTTTACCCTTCTTTTCCGCCTTTGTTCTCTCGTGCAACCAATGCTAGTATGTGTCGCCTAATATTGTCCAGCGTCCCTCATGTACAGGACCGGCTTTATCATCAGGACAGGAACACTGGGCCTACAGCATCGCAACCCATCAGCCATCAGGTCTAGGGTCAGTTCCCTTCACAGGTGATTCCATCTTTATCATAAATCCTCATTTTGCACAAAATAGGAATTTACAGTGGACTCCAAACAGGACTTGTCTGCTATGAGACAGGGTAAGAACTAATTGCTGCTTTCCCGCTGCTATCCCCATGCAGGCTGCCAGAGTGATGTATCCTGCTGACAGCCCCCTCCCAGCACTTAGCAGACCCTCCCTCCTCCTTACACTGAGCTCCCTTTCCACACTTCCCCGCACTGTCTGCAAAGGATTCTCCACACCTGCAGCAATCTCCTAATATGCAATTCACAGGCACCACACAGCTTTGTACAGATGGGACAATAGGACCTGTATCATCACAAACATTCATCGCCAATGGATTGCATGCTGCAATGTTTCATAAAACAACATTTCTTGGTACATGACACCATATGAAATAAATGCAGGAGAGCAACGGGGTCTGGCTCAGGTGGTGCCTAAGGCGGTTTAAGATCTGCGCAGGAGCCACACTGAGCGTGTGCAGATCTGGTCCTGGGTCGCCGGGGGGGCAGAGTGGCAGCAGATGTCGCTTGATTGACAGTATGGTGCAATTTGAGGGCGTCGGCCCTGTTTATGAGGCGTCCCGAGGCCAACGGCTGCATCTTCGGATGCAGAAACACTGGCCTCAAATGCCCGATGACTGCCTGACGTTGCCGATGGCGATTAGATGCTACAGTGGCAAATGCAGGATTTTGAAAGGGGGGTTTCCAAATCCTCGGTTACCGAACCAATGAAAAAAAAATCTAGCCACAAATAAATAAATATATATACAGTATATATAAACAGCTTACACAAGATTTAGGACCACTACGGGGTACACACACACTGACTGACACAGACACACACAGAGAGACACACACACACACACAAACACCTCTATCACTAAAAAACATGAATGCAGCAGGCAAATACAGCCAGCATAATTTATTAAAGACCCCCCTCCCGCCAGTAGTGCTCCTTATACAAAGCCCCCAGTAGTGCCTCTTATACAAAGCCGCCAGTAGTTCCCCTTATGCAGTGCCCCTAATACAATGCCCCCAGAAGTGGTCCCCCCTATGCACTGGCTCTTATTCAGTGCCTCCAGTAGTGGTCCCCCCTATGCAGTGCCCCCAGTAGTGGTCCCCCCTATGCAGTGCCCCCAGTAGTGGTCCCCCCTAGGCAGTGCCCCCAGTAGTGGTCCCCCCCCTATGCAGTGCCCCCAGTAGTGCCACTTATACAGTGCCCCCAGTAGTGGTCTTCCCTATGCAGTGGCCATTATTCGGTGCCTCCAGTAGTGGTCCCCCCTATGCAGTGCCCCCATTAGTTCTCCTTATACAGTGCCCCCAGTAGTGTTCCCCCCTATGCAGTGCCCCTTATACAGTGGTCCCAGTAGTGTCCCTTATACAGTGCCCCCAGTAGTGTTCCCCCCTATGCAATGCCCCTTATACAGTGGCCCCAGTAGTGTCCCTTATACAGTGCCCCCAGTAGTGGTCCCCCTGTGCAGTGCCCCCATTAGTTCCCCTTATACAGTGCCCCCAGTAGTGTTCCCCCCTATGCAGTGCCCCCAGTAGTGGTCCCCCCTATGCAATGCCCCTTATACAGTGGCCCCAGTAGTGTCCCTTATACAGTGCCCCCAGTAGTGTTCCCCCCTATGCAATGCCCCTTATACAGTGGCCCCAGTAGTGTCCCTTATACAGTGCCCCCAGTAGTGGTCCCCCTGTGCAGTGCCCCCAGTTGTGCCCCTAATACAGTGGCCCCAGTAGTGGTCTGCACTATGCTTGCCCCTTACATATATAACACAAGACACACACAATATACTTACCTGAATCCCTGCTCCTGCGCCCGCTACCATCCGCTCCTCTGTCCTCCCACTCTGCACTATGGGAGAGACGTCATAACATCTCTCCTATCACCCACTGCAGGAGCCGGAAGGTGGAGCTCATGAGTGAGCTCCAGCCCGGCTCCCTCCGTGGATGCAGCAGCCAGTGAGAGTCTGTCTGTCTATCATTGGCTACTAAAACAAACACACCGCCGCCGGCTAGTACGAGTGTACTCCCCGGCGGCGGTGGGTTTGTTACTGTGTAGTGCGGAACACACTCACTGCGGTCCGCACTACACTTACTGAAACTGACGGCGCTATGCCACTGATCGGCGGGCAGGGAGGGTTTCTGGGAAACCCCCCTGCGAGCACGTATGTGCTGTGTCTTTGGACGGACGCAGTGTATCTGAGAAGCCGGCTGCATAACTCAGGCCATAAATGATCTATCAGCTGGAGTGTAAATGTCCCCCGACAGTGCTTCTTTTGTGGGCACAATGCTAGGGTGACCAGCTAAGGCTGTGAGAAATGCCAACATTCCAACCCTAAGTATTACCTAGCGCTCACCTGCCAGAACCAGTCTCCGTAATGATACCTTAGGTAGCTGGGCGCTGCGCTGTACATACACAGAAGCTTTGATGCATTATCTGTGGATAATAAACCGACAGCCCATTCTGTAGCTTTTCACCACCAGCACCCCAGCTGTAAGGGGCCGAGGCAGGGTGAGCACTACACCAGGGCCGAGGCAGGGTGAGCACTACACCAGGGCCGAGGCAGGGTGAGCACTACACCAGGGCCGAGGCAGGGTGAGCACTACACCAGGGGCGAGGCAGGGTGAGCACTACACCAGGGGCGAGGCAGGGTGAGCACTACACCAGGGCCGAGGCAGGGTGAGCACTACACCAGGGCCGAGGCAGGGTGAGCACTACACCAGGGCCGAGGCAGGGTGAGCACTACACCAGGGCCGAGGCAGGGTGAGCACTACACCAGGGGCGAGGCAGGGTGAGCACTACACCAGGGCCGAGGCAGGGTGAGCACTACACCAGTCTGAGCAGCCTATCTGACATGATATAGCTTATTGCATTTGGAAAGTGAACTCATTTATATGCACCTACAGATGCGTCCTTACACATCTCTGCTGCAGTCGTGCCAAAAAGCCCCTCTCGGTGCGCCAGGTCCCGTGAGACTTTGCTAGCCCCAGGCGTCTTTTTTGCATCTCTTTTTGCTGAAAATTTGTCTAAGTCACAATGTGATGACTGGGCCGCACCAGCAGACTGTACTGATTAATATGATATGCGACACTTGTATATCTGTGTGCGACAGAGTCTCTGAATCTGTTTACGACTTGCTACAATGTAGCTGCTGCTGCTTTTTTCATTCCAAGTTCCATTGTGCTTCATATACAGACTCAGGAGCACACAGATATACAGGTGTCACATATCACATTACTCAGCACAGTCTCCCATATACAGACTCAGGAGCACACAGATATACAGGTGTCACATATCACATTACTCAGCGCAGTTTCCCATATACAGACTCAGGAGCACACAGATATACAGGTGTCACATATCACATTACTCAGCGCAGTCTCCCATATACAGAGTCAGGAGCACACAGATATACAGGTGTCACATATCACATTACTCAGCGCAGTCTCCATATACAGACTCAGGAGCACACAGATATACAGGTGTCACATATCACATTACTCAGCTCAGTCTCCCATATACAGACTCAGGTGCACACAGATATACAGGTGTCACATATCACATTACTCAGCGCAGTCTCCCATATACAGACTCAGGTGCACACAGATATACAGGTGTCACATATCACATTACTCAGTGCAGTCTCCCATATACAGACTCAGGTGCACACAGATATACAGGTGTCACATATCACATTACTCAGCGCAGTCTCCCATATACAGACTCAGGAGCACACAGATATACAGGTGTCACATATCACATTACTCAGCGCAGTCTCCCATATACAGACTCAGGAGCACACAGATATACAGGTGTCACATATCACATTACTCAGCGCAGTCTCCATATACAGACTCAGGTGCACACAGATATACAGGTGTCACATATCACATTACTCAGCGCAGTCTCCTATATACAGACTCAGGTGCACACAGATATACAGGTGTCACATATCACATTACTCAGCGCAGTCTCCCATATACAGACTCAGGAGCACACAGATATACAGGTGTCACATATCACATTACTCAGCGCAGTCTCCATATACAGACTCAGGAGCACACAGATATACAGGTGTCACATATCACATTACTCAGCGCAGTCTCCCATATACAGACTCAGGAACACACAGATATACAGGTGTCACATATCACATTACTCAGCGCAGTCTCCCATATACAGACTCAGGAGCACAAGGATATACAGGTGTCACATATCACATTACTCAGCGCAGTCTCCCATATACAGACTCAGGAGCACAAGGATATACAGGTGTCACATATCACATTACTCAGCGCAGTCTCCCATATACAGACTCAGGAGCACACAGATATACAGGTGTCACATATCACATTACTCAGCGCAGTCTCCCATATACAGACTCAGGAGCACACAGATATACAGGTGTCACATATCACATTACTCAGCGCAGTCTCCATATACAGACTCAGGAACACACAGATATACAGGTGTCACATATCACATTACTCAGCGCAGTCTCCCATATACAGACTCAGGAGCACACAGATATACAGGTGTCACATATCACATTACTCAGCGCAGTCTCCATATACAGACTCAGGAGCACACAGATATACAGGTGTCACATATCACATTACTCAGCTCAGTCTCCCATATACAGACTCAGGTGCACACAGATATATAGGTGTCACATATCACATTACTCAGCGCAGTCTCCATATACAGACTCAGGAGCACACAGATATACAGGTGTCACATATCACATTACTCAGCGCAGTCTCCCATATACAGACTCAGGAGCACACAGATATACAGGTGTCACATATCACATTACTCAGCGCAGTCTCCCATATACAGACTCAGGAACACACAGATATACAGGTGTCACATATCACATTACTCAGCGCAGTCTCCCATATACAGACTCAGGAGCACACAGATATACAGGTGTCACATATCACATTACTCAGCGCAGTCACCCATATACAGACTCAGGAGCACAAGGATATACAGGTGTCACATATCACATTACTCAGCGCAGTCTCCTATATAGAGACTCAGGAGCACACAGATATACAGGTGTCACATATCACATTACTCAGCACAGTCTCCTATATAGAGACTCAGGAGCACACAGATATACAGGTGTCACATATCACATTACTCAGCACAGTCTCCCATATACAGAGTCAGGAGCACACAGATATACAGGTGTCACATATCACATTACTCAGCACAGTCTCCCATATACAGAGTCAGGAGCACACAGATATACAGGTGTCACATATCACATTACTCAGCGCAGTCTCCATATACAGACTCAGGAGCACACAGATATACAGGTGTCACATATCACATTACTCAGCGCAGTCTCCATATACAGACTCAGGAGCACACAGATATACAGGTGTCACATATTACATCACTCAGCGAAGTCTCCCATATACAGACTCAGGAGCACACAGATATACAGGTGTTACGTATCACATTACTCAGCGCAGTCTCCATATACAGACTCAGGAGCACACAGATATACAGGTGTCACATATCACATTACTCAGCGCAGTCTCCCATATACAGACTCAGGAGCACACAGATATACAGGTGTCACATATCACATTACTCAGCGCAGTCTCCCATATACAGACTCAGGAGCACACAGATATACAGGTGTCACATATCACATTACTCAGCGCAGTCTCCCATATACAGACTCAGGAGCACACAGATATACAGGTGTCACATATCACATTACTCAGCACAGTCTCCCATATACAGACTCAGGAGCACACAGATATACAGGTGTCACATATCACATTACTCAGCGCAGTCTCCCATATACAGACTCAGGAGCACACAGATATACAGGTGTCACATATCACATTACACAGCGCAGTCTCCCATATACAGACTCAGGAGCACACAGATATACAGGTGTCACATATCACATTACACAGCGCAGTCTCCCATATACAGACTCAGGAGCACACAGATATACAGGTGTCACATATCACATTACTCAGCTCAGTCTCCCATATACAGACTCAGGAGCACACAGATATACAGGTGTCACATATCACATTACTCAGCGCAGTCTCCCATATACAGACTCAGGAGCACACAGATATACAGGTGTCACATATCACATTACTCAGCGCAGTCTCCCATATACAGACTCAGGAGCACACAGATATACAGGTGTCACATATCACATTACTCAGCGCAGTCTCCCATATACAGACTCAGGAGCACACAGATATACAGGTGTCACATATCACATTACTCAGCGCAGTCTCCCATATACAGACTCAGGAGCACACAGATATACAGGTGTCACATATCACATTACTCAGCGCAGTCTCCCATATACAGACTCAGGAGCACACAGATATACAGGTGTCACATATCACATTACTCAGCGCAGTCTCCCATATACAGACTCAGGAGCACACAGATATACAGGTGTCACATATCACATTACTCAGCGCAGTCTCCCATATACAGACTCAGGAACACACAGATATACAGGTGTCACATATCACATTACTCAGCGCAGTCTCCCATATACAGACTCAGGAGCACACAGATATACAGGTGTCACATATCACATTACTCAGCGCAGTCTCCCATATACAGACTCAGGAGCACACAGATATACAGGTGTCACATATCACATTACTCAGCGCAGTCTCCCATATACAGACTCAGGAGCACACAGATATACAGGTGTCACATATCACATTACTCAGCGCAGTCTCCCATATACAGACTCAGGAGCACACAGATATACTGTACAAGTGTCACATATCACATTAATCAGTGCAGTCGGCTCCTGCCTCCTAGTCACATCGCATTGTGACTTAGATGCATTTTTGCCAAATAAATAAGCCCGGCGCTAGCATAGTTGCACGGACACTGGCTCACTCGCGCCTGGCAAGTTGCGCGGTGTTGCATATTGAGGCTAGATGTATGAGGACACATCTGTATGTTGACCCGCAGGCTTTTTACACTTATTGAACCAGTACTTTTCTTGTGCCCTTGGAATGGTCGTGGGAATGCTCATAAATGCGGCACAACGCAGGTACAGCATAGATCATTTTACCTCGCACTGACATAGAGGTGCAGAGCTAAATGCGTCATGTTACCATCCTGCAATTATCCATGATGTGCACATTATACATATGAATTGCCCCCTAAAGCTTTCACTGCTCGCTTTCAATAAGCCGCAGCCTAGGTCCTACTTCTCTGAGCTTTTGGCAGGTACATATCACACAGCCATTCATGCACCGGTGCAGTAGTGCCCGAGCTGTGTTCCGCAGCTCCGCAGAGTACTCGCAGGGGGGCTGCAGATGGGTGGTCCTGTCTCAAATCAATTTATTTGGGCAGACATCTTTGTAGGCGGCGTCGTGCCCTGTCTGTAGCCTCAGGACCTGATTCTGGTGCAACGCCAATATTCGCGCAAAAGGTTGAAGTTTTCCAACTGCGCAAGAAGCTAAAGAGCTGCAGAGCTCACGCGTCCCAGGGGCTGTGCGCACAGAGCTGCAGGACCGACTGAGGCGCACGGTCTCTGAAATGTTATACTGGGCGATGACTGGGAGGTGGCTATTTTCCGTGCTGACGGTAGTGTTTAAAGATGTGTCAAGTGGTATTTCAGCGTCTAAAGACAAATAACGTGGGCGTCTCAGTCCTAGCCCATCCAGACACATCATTGGCATATAGTCGCATGAACAAGGACTCCGCTGCGCAAGCAAGGATAAGGATACCGCCGCATCCGTCTCAGAGTCAGGAGCTTGCAGTTACCGCTTTGCGGCTTGCAGTTATCATCCATTCCTACCGCTACCACTTTGCCTCCGGTTTCGGACACGGCGGGATCAGTGCGTGGGCTGATGGAGAGGGAGAATACGTGGTACAGTAGCTCATAGGCTACTACAGGCTAATCCCATCTTGGAGCTTGGTACAGGTTAGCAATCTATAGGGGCTCCTTTGCTGACGGAAAAGGATGGACAGCGCCAGATATTGGAGATATCCACTGCGGTCCCTCCTTGTTACATTCAGGGGATCCTTAATATTTGCAGGGTAAATGGGTATTTATTTTCAGGGATATGCCCCTAAATAACTGGAGGAGTAATTCAGGGAGGTTACCAGAGCTCAGTCACCAATGATGAGGCTCTTGTGTTCTGAACCATTGTGCGAATTCGTCACTTACAGACACTGGTTGGACGTGGCTGCCCTGTTACTCCATTAGGCTAAAACAACTTTTGCCTTTTAAATGATCTCCACTTTAAAACATCGGTCAGACTCACCGGGATCTTGCTGATGCCTGCAAGTCGCAGACTATTACATTTACCCCATGGGGCAGATTCAATTAGCCGTGGTGCTTATCTGGGTCAGATAGCCTCGAGCTTTAATGCTCAGAGCTATTCAATTATAAGACCATTTCCCCCGGCGGTAAACCCATGGCTTATGTGCGTTATCCCATAGATTTTGGGTTTCCCGGAGCTATGGTCTAACATTCTTGCGGCGGCCGCACGGCTGCCTCGATGTTTGTCAAGTGCGCATGCGCACGAGGGAGCCGGCTCCTTCGTGCGCATGCGTGAGACCCGCTACGACCAACAGCGCCGGTCGTAGCGGGTCTCTTTCCAAAGGGGGCGAGCTGTCGATGTCGATTGACAGCTCGCCCCGTTTGGAAGGCGGGCCGGGGGGGTGGCAGCCCAAACGTAGGCATTCCCATGGGAATGCCTACCGTTTGGGGGAGGCCCCACTGACATCACTAGTGATGTCAGTGGAGAGCTTCCGGCTCTGACAGAGCCAGAAGCTCTCCGGGGCTTACGACAAGTGAGACCCTACCCTAGGGTCTCGTCGTAAGCCCCGATGGTCACCCTAACGGTCGTTAGAGCTGTGGGTGTAAAGGTGTAAACCCACAGCCTAACGACCGGAACAGAGGCGGGCGGTCAGGATGCAAGTGGCCGGCCAGTTTCTGAGTGACCGCTTGCATCCTCCTATGTACCACAGGTTTCAGTTCGCACCTCAGGAGGGTACGAACAGAACTCTGCATTATGGACCTCATTCAGAGTCTCTCGCTAGATGCGATCGCTCGCCCCCAGCGTATGCAAATTTGTCAAAGTGACGCCATGGGAAGCGATCGTTCACCAAAGCATAAGCACGTCCACCATGTCTTAGTGAGCGGCCAACGTACTCCCAATCGTACAGGCAGAGCCGCCCACCAGCACACGTCATCTCCAGGAAGTGTATTAAAACATTGGTACATCGAGGACAATCGGAAGCGATTGCAGCGCTTGTGGTTGCCTTACCCTACCGCAAGCACTGTGAGGACTTCAGTGTAAAAAACAGGCATGTGACGTGTACTATGACGCTGCGTGTTAATTATGCACGCCTGTAAAACGGCGTTGAAACACTCAGGCACGCCTGCGTTCGCACCTCCACTCCCACGTTATTAGTGTCCTGCCCCTGTTACCACCTACAAACGGTCTCTTCTGTCACTCATTACTCTGGGCTGTCTTTGCTGGGCAAGCAAGCGGCCTGCGATCGCACACAGTAGTTCACGCACGCGCAGAACGAAGCATGCACAGCTTTAGCGAGAGACTCTGATTGAGGTCCTAAGTGCAAGCCTGTGGTAAACACCATTTCTAAATAAATCTGCCCCGTAGTGTTAGAGAGCCTGATTCACTACAGTACGCAACTGTGTATGCAATAGCGATTACGCACGCAGTTCAACTGTGATAGTATGCTAATTAATTGCGATCACTATATTCCCTCGCAGTACTACACAAGGACGCCGACTTTACTTACCACACCTCCGTAATGTTTAGCAAGACTGCAAAACCATCGTTAACATCGAGTACCATCGCAGCCTCATGCATACTTGCACAAGCGATGGGTCTAGGTAGTCACGGCGATCGTTGTCCAGATCGCAATAGCTAGTTCGTGCACTGCGAGGCACACGCATGCACAGAACGACACAACCGGCCAATGATATGCTTAATCGCGGTTGCATACGGTAGTGGATCACGACCAGAGTGCTTTGGGGAGACTGAACCTGGAGTAGTAATGGCTGCCGTCGTTTTGTTGGACAGGAAGCATCCGTCTGTTTCCTTTCTGTGTGCAGATCGGCGACTTGGTTGATAAATAATGTTATGTGAGCTGGAATGCAGAGAAGGGATCAGCATCGCTCTGTCAGTGCCGTTCTGAGATACTGACAAATGAAAGCGGTTTCACATGTACAAATGAGGAAGGAGAACAGACAAACGGGATTTGTTGTCATTACCGCAATAGATCAATTTCCAATGTAAACTGATTACAGCGCTGCCATGCCCACAGGTTGTGTATAACAGAACAGTGTCATCACCTCACACATCAGTCCACGTGGTACACAGAGATTCCCAATCCCAACGCTTAATGGCCAAAGTCAGTAAAATGTACTGTATGGGAAATGAGTGACCAATTCATTACACAGGCGCAATTGCCATATAAACCAATTAGAAATGTCTTCATCGATCACCAAAACCGCAATCTCCCTTCATTTAAGTATTTTGCATGTGACACTTGGGTTCTCCTTGGTAGACACTTCCCTTATACTCTCCCTACCATGACATAATCACTGTGCCACCCCCCCCACCCACCCCCCAGTGGCAAACGCACGATTTCCAGAGGGGGGTTTCCAAATGCTTAATTTTAGAGCGAGTGTGGCCAGTCCATGAACAGGGCAGAATTGGTACTTAACCAGCTTTAATAAGCGTCATACAAAGTGTATTGTGTGTCATAATTCCAGCATATTCAGGACCAGTGATCACAGTAACCCATTATATGTGTCATACATAGTGTATTGTGTGTCATAATTCCAGCATATTCAGGACCAGTGATCACAGTAACCCATTATATGTGTCGTACATAGTGTATTGTGTGTAATAATTCCAGCATATTCAGGACCAGTGATCACAGTAACCCATTATACGTGTCATACATAGTGTATTGTGTGTCATAATTCCAGCATATACAGGACCAGTGATCACAGTAACCCATTATATGTGTCATACATAGTGTATTGTGTGTCATAATTCCAGCATGTACAGGACCAGCGATCACAGTAACCCATTATATGTGTCATACATAGTGTATTGTGTGTCATAATTCCAGCATATACAGGACCAGTGATCACAGTAACCCATTATATGTATCATACATAGGGCTCTATTTACTACAATCCGCATATTGAATGCGGATTGTAGTGTGATATTACCGAGTGAATTCGCATTGCGAATTCAGGTAATATCACAGGGATTTACTATAAATCCCTTGCAGGGACAGAGCTTGCGATAAAGCTCTGTCTCTGCGGATCCCATCCGCACTCTAGTCGCGGTATTTTCGGAAAAAATACCGCGACTAAGAGCACGCGTATGCGCCGACCGACCACCGCTACTACCCCCCCCACCGACGCTAAGCCCCTCCCCCGGCGCTAAGCCCCGCCCCCCGCAATCGCGGACCCCCGCTACCCCCCCTCCCCCCCCGCGCGACCCCCCCTCCCTTCATTACACTTACCTGCATCCTCCTGGCCTCCGGTGGTCTTCTCCGGGCTTCCCGATCAGGTGATCTCCCATACTGCACTGGGGCCCGATCACCTGATGACCGGGCCCCAGTGCACTGTGGGAGACCAGCTGACCGGAGAGGAGCCATCACCGGAGGCCCGATCACCGGTCCCTGGATTCAGGTAAGTGAAAAAAAAAATGTTTAATTTTTTTTTTTTTTCTTTTTTTTACAGTAATCAGCTTGCGGTCTCTTTAGACCACATAGCTGATTACTGGTACCGGCTCCCGCCTCTGCTCTCCCCGTTAGAGCAGAGTGGGAGCCCGGTAACCGGGGGAGACCCTGGATAACGCCACCTCCAGGTGGCGTTATTATCACAGGGCTTCCCCCGGTATTTTTTTACAATTTATTTTTAGTAACTTGCACACAGATCACATTTCCCATTACAATTATGGGAAATGCGATCTGCTTTACTAAAAATAAGTGATACTGGGGGTTGGAGTAGAATTTTACTAATTCTACTCCAATTGCCCTGTAATAACTACAGGTGAAACTAAAATAATGTGAAAAGGGTGTGAAAACACTAGGGGTGAGCGGGTTCGGATTTCTGAAATCCGAACCCCCCCGAGCCCCCCCGATCCGAGTCCGATCCGAGTCAGGCTCGACTTTTCCCGCCTGACTCGGATCTGAAATCGAGGCAAAACGTCATCTTCCCGCCTTCCGAGTCTCGCGGGTTTTGGATCCTATATAAGGTACACACGTCGGCGCCATTTTCTCACTCGGCTGTGGACAGTGAAGAGGGAGGGTGGGAGTTAGGGCTGTGTAGTGTAGTGTAGTGTAGTGCTGCTGTTGTCCACTACTTCAAAGTCCATAGGGGCTGGCTGTGTTGTGCTGTGCTGCTGTTGTTAATAGGGGCTGTGTCCACTACTTCAAAGTCCATAGGGGCTGGCTGGACTGTGTTGTGCAGTCAGTTCTCCATAGGGGCTGTGTCCACTCCAAAGTCCTGTGCAGTGTCCCAGTCCTAAAGGAGTGCTGTAGTGTTGTCCAGGGGGTGCTCTGTCCATCAGGGGTGCTCCCCCCAAGTGCTAAAAAAATAATATATTTTCTGTGTTTGTGAATTGTGTGCGCAGTAGCCGCACGTGCATCAACAAAGTAGTGCCAAGCGTGCGCCTGTGTCATAAGTAAAGGGCCGGCTGGCTTGACCGTTAAAGGGTGCTGTAACCCCCGAAAGTACACTCCAGTCCAAACCAAAAAAAAATTATTTTCTGTGTTTGTGAATTGTGTGCGCAGTAGCCGCACGTGCATCAACAAAGTAGTGCCAAGCGTGCGCCTGTGTCATAAGTAAAGGGCCGGCTGGCTTGACCGTTAAAGGGTGCTGTAACCCCCAAAGTACACTCCAGTCCAAACCAAAAAAAAATTATTTTCTGTGTTTGTGAATTGTGTGCGCAGTAGCCGCACGTGCATCAACAAAGTAGTGCCAAGAGTGCGCCTGTGTCATAAGTAAAGGGCCGGCTGGCTTGACCGTTAAAGGGTGCTGTAACCCACAAAGTACACTCCAGTCCAAACCAAAAAAAAAATTATTTTCTGTGTTTAGCCGCACGTATATATCAAATCGATATAACATAAATGGAGGACCAAACTTTCTCCGATAAAAATAAAATAGAGAAAGATCAAGAACCACTTCCTCCTAGTGCTGAAGCTGCTGCCACTAGTCATGACATAGACGATAACATGCCATCAACGTCGTCTGCCAAGGCCGATGCCCAATGTCATAGTAGAGGGCACATACAATCCCAAATGGCAAAGTTCAGGAAAATGACCTTGAAAAAGACATTTAAATCAGCTGAAGAGAAACGTAAACTTGCCAATATGCCATTTACGACACGGAGTGGCAAGGAACGGCTAAGGTCGATCCCTAGTATGTTCATGACTAGTGGTTCAGCTTCACATGACGATGGAAGCACTCCTCCCACTAAAAAAATCAAAAGAGTTAAGCTGGCAAAAGCACAGCGAAGAACTGTGCTTTCTAAGAAGATATCACAAATCCCCAAGGAGAGTCCAAGTGTGGTGGTGGTTGCGATGCCTGACCTTCCCAGCACTGGACGGGAAGAGGTGGCTCTTTCCACCATTTGCACGCCCCCTGCAAGTGCTGAAAGGAGCACCCACAGTCCACTTGCTGATATGCAAATTGAAGATGTCACTGTTGAAGTACAACAGGATGAGGATACTGGTGTAGCTGGCGCTGAGGAGGAAGTTGGCGAGGAGGATTCTGATGGTGATGTGGTTTGTTTAAATCAGGCTCCGGGGGAGACAGTTGTTGTCCGTGGGATGAAAAAGCCCATCACGGTCATGCCTGGGCAGAAGACCAAACATTCCACCTCTTTGGTCTGGCAATATTTCTATCCAAATCCGGACAACAACTGTCTTGCCATATGTACCATATGTAAAGGTGAAATAAGTAGGGGTAGGGACGTCAACCACCTAGGAACATCCTCCCTTATACGGCACCTGCAGCGCGTTCATAAAAAGTTACTGTCAAGTTCAGAAACTTTGGCTCAGACCGTAAGCAGTCCAGGGACACCTAAATCCCGTTGTCCTGTTGTATCCAAGCGCCTGCAAACCACACCGTCAACTCCCTCCTCGTCAATTTCCTCCTTAGTCAGGATCGGAAGTAGTCCTGCAGGCCATATCACTGGCATGACTGACTCTCCTATCCGGGATTCCTCCGGAGGATCCTGCATTGCTACGCCTACTGCTGCCGCTGCTGCTGTTGCTGCTGCTGCTGGGAGTCGTTCATCATCCCAGAGAGGAAGTAGGAACACCACTACTTTTACTAAACAATTGACCCTCCAACAGTCCTTAGCGAGGAGGATGAAGTACGACAGCAGTCATCCTGAAGCAAAACGTATAACTGAGGCCTTGACTGCTATGTTGGTGTTAGACGTGCGTCCGGTATCCGCCATTAGTGCAGTGGGATTTAGACAATTGATGGAGGTAGTGTGTCCCCGGTTCCAAATCCCGTCTAGATTCCACTTCACTAGGCAGGCGATACCGAGACTGTACAGAAACGTCAGAAAAAGTGTCCTCAGTGTCCTGAAAAATGCCGTTGTACACAATGTCCACTTAACCACGGACATGTGGACAAGTGGAACAGGGCAGACTAAGGACTATATGACTGTGACAGCCCACTGGGTAGATGTATCACCTTACGCAGCAACAGCAGCAGCGTCACCAGTAGCAGCATCTCAGAAACGCCAGCTCGTTACAAGGCAGGCTACGCTGTGTATCACCGGTTTCAGTAAGAGGCACACCGCCGACAACCTCTTAGAGAAACTGAGGGAAATCATCGCCCAGTGGCTTACCCCACTTAGACTCTCCTGGGGATTTGTGATATCTGACAACGCCACCAATATTGTGCGGGCATTACATCTGGGCAAATTCCAGCACGTCCCATGTTTTGCTCACACAATAAACTTGGTGGTGCAGAATTTTCTGAAAAGCGACAGGGGCGTGCAGGAGACGCTTTGGGTGGCCCGAAAAATTTCTGGCCACTTTCGCCATTCAGCGACTGCGTGCCGAAGACTGGAGCGCCAGCAAACACTCTTGAACCTGCCCCGCCATCACCTGAAGCAAGAGGTTGTGACGCGGTGGAACTCAACCCTCTATATGCTTCAGAGGATGGAGGAGCAGCAAAAGGCCATACAAGCCTATACATCCACCTATGACATAGGCAAAGGAGGGGGTATGCACCTGACTCAAGCGCAGTGGAGAATGATTTCCGTGTTGTGCAAGGTTCTTCAGCCCTTCGAACTTGCCACACGTGAAGTCAGTTCAGACACTGCCAGCTTGAGTCAGGTCATTCCCCTCATCAGGCTTTTGCAGAAGCAGCTGGAGAAAGTGAAGGAGGAGCTAAGACGGAGCGATTCCGCTCGGCATGTGGGACTTGTGGATGAAGCCCTTCATTCGCTTTGCCAGGATTCCAGGGTGGTCAATCTGTTGAAATCAGACCACTACATTTTGGCCACCGTGCTCGATCCTAGGTTTAAAGCCTATGTGGTGTCTCTCTTTCCGGCCGACACAAGCCTGCAGAGGTGCAAAGACCTGCTGGTGAACACACTGTCAGCTGAAGCGGAACGTGACACGTCAACGGCTCCTTCTTCATTTTCTCCCGCAACTGGGGCTGCCAGGAAAAAACTTAGGTATCCTAAGCAACCCGCTGGCGGTGATGCAGGGCAGGCAGGACCAAGTTTGGACATCTGGTCCGGACTGAAGGACCTGGCAACAATTTCTGACATGTCTACTGTCACTGCATATGATACTGTCACCATTGACAGAATGGTGGAGGATTACATCGGTGACAGCATCCAAGTAGGCATGTCAGACAGTCCATACCTGTACTGGCAGGAAAAAGAGGCAATTTGGAGGCCCCTGTACAAACTGGCTCTATTTTACCTGAGTTGCCCCCCTCCAGTGTGTACTCCGAAAGAGTGTTTAGTGCAGCCGGGAACCTTGTCAGCGAAAGGCGTAGGAGGTTGCTTCCACAGAATGTGGAGAAGATGATGTTCATCAAAATGAATTATCAGCTCTTCCAGGGAGACCAGCCTCCAGAACGTACAGAGGGACCTGTGGTGGTGGATTCAAGTGGGGACGAGTTAATACTTTGTGAGGATGAGGATGTACACACTGAAGAGGGTGAGGAATCGGTGGATGAGGAGGATGAGGATGACATCTTGCCTCCGTAGAGCCAGTTTGTGCAGGGACACATTAATTGCCAGCTTGTTTTGTGGGGGCCCAAACGAACCAATCATTTCAGCCACAGTTGTGTGGCAGACCCTGGCGCTGAAATGATTGATTTGTTAAAGTGTGCATGTCCTGTTTATACAACATAAGGGTGGGTGGGAGGGCCCAAGGACAATTCCATCTTGCACCTCTTTTTTTCTTTGCATTATGTACAGTTTGGGGCCTAGTTTTTCTAACTGCCATCCTGTCTGCCACTGCAGTGTCACTCCTAGATGGGTCACGTGTTTGTGCCGCCCACTCGTGTCGCTTAGCATAGTCATCCAGCTACCTCGGTGCAACCTTTTGGACATAAAAACACTATTGTGAGGTGTGAGGTGTTCAGAATAGACTGGAAATGAGTGGAAATTAAGGTTATTGAGGTTAATAATAGCATAGGAGCAGAAAAACCTACAAATTCTGTGATTTTAGCTGTTTTTATGCTTTTTTTCAAAAAAATACAGATCCAAAACACAAAACCCAGAACCCAAAACACGGAAGGGTGGTTTTGGCAAAACCAATCCAGATCCAAAACACGAAGAAAGATCCAGATCCAAAACCAAAACACAAAACACGAAAAGTGGCCGGTGCACACCCCTAGAAAACACCCTTTTTCACTTTATTTTAGTAAAAATAATGTTAATAAATAGAGCCCATAGTGTATTGTGTGTCATAATTCCAGCATATACAGGACCAGTGATCACAGTAACCCATTATATATGTCATACACAGTGTATTGTGTGTGATAATTCCAGCATATACAGTACAGGTAGAGTCTCCCATAATATTCCGAAATATGGAATATTCCGAAATACAGAATATTTTTAGCATGACTGAGAAAGTGAAAACTTTGCCTTCTGATGGTTCAATGTACATAAACTTTGTTTAAAGCACAACATTATTAAAATACAGTATAAAATAACATTCAGGCTGTGTGTATAAGGTGTCTATGAAACATAAATTAATTTCACGTATGTACACAAACTTTTTTTTGGAACACAAAATTATTGAAAATATTGTATAAAATGACCTGCAGGCTATGTGTATAAGGTATATATAGAACATAAATGCATTCTGTGTTTAGATTTGGGTCCCATTCCCAAGATATTTCATTACGGTATGCAATTATTCCAAAATACGGAATATTCCGATATCCAAAATACACCTGGCCCCAAGCATTTTGGATATGGGAGACTCAACCTGTACCAGCGATCACAGTAAGCCATTAGATGAGTCATACAAAGTGTATTGTGTGTCATAATTCCAGCATATACAGGACCAGCGATCACAGTAAGCCATTATGTGTGTCATACATAGTGTATGTGTGTCATAATTCCAGCAATCACAGTAACCCATTATATGTGTCATACATAGTGTATTGTGTGTCATATATCCAGTATATACAGGACCAGCTATCACAGTAACCCATTATATGTGTCATACATAGTGTATTGTGTCAGAATTCCAGCATATACAGTACCAGCGATCACAGTAACCCATTATATGTGTCATACATAGTGTATTGTGTCAGAATTCCAGCATATACAGGACCAGTGATCACAGTAACCCATTATATGTGTCATACATAGTGTATTGTGTGTCATAATTCCAGCATATACAGGACCAGCGATCACAGTAACCCATTATATGTGTCATACATAGTGTATTGTGTGTCATAATTCCAGCATATACAGGACCAGCGATCACAGTAACCCATTATATGTGTCATACATAGTGTATTGTGTGTCATAATTCCAGCATATACAGGACCAGCGATCACAGTAAGCCATTATATGTGTCATACATAGTGTATTGTGTGTCATAATTCCAGCATATACAGGACCAGCGATCACAGTAACCCATTATATGTGTCATACATACTGTATTGTGTGTCATAATTCCAGCATATACAGGACCAGCGATCACAGTAACCCATTATATGTGTCATACATAGTGTATTGTGTGTCATAATTCCAGCATATACAGGACCAGTGATCACAGTAACCCATTATATGTGTCATACATAGTGTATTGTGTGTCATAATTCCAGCATATACAGGACCAGTGATCACAGTAACCCATTATATGTGTCATACATAGTGTATTGTGTGTCATAATTCCAGCATATACAGGACCAGTGATCACAGTAACCCATTATATGTGTCATACATAGTGTATTGTGTGTCATAATTCCAGCATATACAGGGCCAGTGATCACAGTAACCCATTATATGTGTCATACATAGTGTATTGTGTGTCATAATTCCAGCATATACAGGACCAGCGATCACAGTAACCCATTATATGTGTCATACATAGTGTATTGTGTGTCATAATTCCAGCATATACAGGACCAGCGATCACAGTAACCCATTATATGTGTCATACATAGTGTATTGTGTGTCATAATTCCAGCATATACAGGACCAGCGATCACAGTAACCCATTATATGTGTCATACATAGTGTATTGTGTGTCATAATTCCAGCATATACAGGACCAGTGATCACAGTAACCCATTATATGTGTCATACATAGTGTATTGTGTGTCATAATTCCAGCATATACAGGAGCAGTGATCACAGTAACCCATTATATGTGTCATACATAGTGTATTGTGTGTCATAATTCCAGCATATACAGGACCAGTGATCACAGTAACCCATTATATGTGTCATACATAGTGTATTGTGTGTCATAATTCCAGCATATACAGGACCAGTGATCACAGTAACCCATTATATGTGTCATACATAGTGTATTGTGTCATAATCCCAGCATATAGAGGACCAGTGATCACAGTAATGCATTATATGTGTCATACATAGTGTATTGTGTGTCATAATTCCAGCATATACAGGACCAGCGATCACAGTAACCCATTATATGTGTCATACATAGTGTATTGTGTGTCATATATCCAGCATATACAGGACCAGTGATCACAGTAACCCATTATATGTGTCATACATAGTGTATTGTGTGTCATAATTCCAGCATATACAGGACCAGCGATCACAGTAACCCATTATATGTGTCATACATAGTGTATTGTGTGTCATAATTCCAGCATATACAGGAGCAGTGATCACAGTAACCCATTATATGTGTCATACATAGTGTATTGTGTGTCATAATTCCAGCATATACAGGAGCAGTGATCACAGTAACCCATTATATGTGTCATACATAGTGTATTGTGTGTCATAATCCCAGCATATAGAGGACTAGCAATCACAGAAGCCATTATATGTGTCATACATAGTGTATTGTGTGTCATAATTCCAGCATATACAGGAGCAGTGATCACAGTAACCCATTATATGTGTCATACATAGTGTATTGTGTGTCATAATTCCAGCATATACAGGACTAGTGATCACAGTAACCCATTATATGTGTCATACATAGTGTATTGTGTGTCATAATTCCAGCATATACAGGACCAGTGATCACAGTAACCCATTATATGTGTCATACATAGTGTATTGTGTGTCATAATTCCAGCATATACAGGATCAGCGATCACAGTAACCCATTATATGTGTCATACATAGTGTATTGTGTGTCATAATTCCAGCATATACAGGACCAGTGATCACAGTAACCCATTATATGTGTCATACATAGTGTATTGTGTGTCATAATTCCAGCATATACAGGATCAGCGATCACAGTAACACATTATATGTGTCATACATAGTGTATTGTGTGTCATAATTCCAGCATATACAGGACCAGTGATCACAGTAACCCATTATATGTGTCATACATAGTGTATTGTGTGTCATAATTCCAGCATATACAGGACCAGTGATCACAGTAACCCATTATATGTGTCATACATAGTGTATTGTGTGTCATAATTCCAGCATATAGAGGACCAGCGATCACAGTAACCCATTATATGTGTCATACATAGTGTATTGTGTGTCATAATTCCAGCATATACAGGACCAGCGATCACAGTAACCCATTATATGTGTCATACATAGTGTATTGTGTGTCATAATTCCAGCATATACAGGACCAGTGATCACAGTAACCCATTATATGTGTCATACATAGTGTATTGTGTGTCATAATTCCAGCATATACAGGACCAGTGATCACAGTAACCCATTATATGTGTCATACATAGTGTATTGTGTGTCATAATTCCAGCATATACAGGACCAGTGATCACAGTAACCCATTATATGTGTCATACATAGTGTATTGTGTGTCATAATTCCAGCATATACAGGACCAGTGATCACAGTAACACATTATATGTGTCATACATAGTGTATTGTGTGTCATAATTCCAGCATATACAGGACCAGTGATCACAGTAACCCATTATATGTGTCATACATAGTGTATTGTGTGTCATAATTCCAGCATATACAGGACCAGTGATCACAGTAACCCATTATATGTGTCATACATAGTGTATTGTGTGTCATAATTCCAGCATATAGAGGACCAGCGATCACAGTAACCCATTATATGTGTCATACATAGTGTATTGTGTGTCATCATTCCAGCATATACAGGACCAGTGATCACAGTAACCCATTATATGTGTCATACATAGTGTATTGTGTGTCATAATTCCAGCATATACAGGACCAGTGATCACAGTAACCCATTATATGTGTCATACATAGTGTATTGTGTGTCATAATTCCAGCATATACAGGACCAGCGATCACAGTAACCCATTATATGTGTCATACATAGTGTATTGTGTGTCATAATTCCAGCATATACAGGACCAGTGATCACAGTAACCCATTATATGTGTCATACATAGTGTATTGTGTGTAATAATTCCAGCATATACAGGACCAGCGATCACAGTAACCCATTATATGTGTCATACATAGTGTATTGTGTGTCATAATTCCAGCATATACAGGACCAGCGATCACAGTAACCCATTATATGTGTCATACATAGTGTATTGTGTGTCATAATTCCACCATATACAGGACCAGTGATCACAGTAAGGCATTAGATGTGTCATACATAGTGTATTGTGTGTCATAATTCCAGCATATAGAGGACCAGTGATCACAGTAACCCATTATATGTGTCATACATAGTGTATTGTGTGTCATCATTCCAGCATATAGAGGACCAGCGATCACAGTAACCCATTATATGTGTCATACATAGTGTATTGTGTGTCATAATTCCAGCATATACAGGACCAGCGATCACAGTAAGCCATTATATGTGTCATACATAGTGTATTGTGTGTCATAATTCCAGCATATACAGGACCAGTGATCACAGTAACCCATTATATGTGTCATACATAGTGTATTGTGTGTCATAATTCCAGCATATACAGGACCAGTGATCACAGTAACCCATTATATGTGTCATACATAGTGTATTGTGTGTCATAATTCCAGCATATACAGGACCAGTGATCACAGTAACCCATTATATGTGTCATACATAGTGTATTGTGTGTCATAATTCCAGCATATACAGGACCAGTGATCACAGTAACACATTATATGTGTCATACATAGTGTATTGTGTGTCATAATTCCAGCATATACAGGACCAGTGATCACAGTAACCCATTATATGTGTCATACATAGTGTATTGTGTGTCATAATTCCAGCATATACAGGACCAGTGATCACAGTAACCCATTATATGTGTCATACATAGTGTATTGTGTGTCATAATTCCAGCATATACAGGACCAGTGATCACAGTAACACATTATATGTGTCATACATAGTGTATTGTGTGTCATAATTCCAGCATATACAGGACCAGTGATCACAGTAACCCATTATATGTGTCATACATAGTGTATTGTGTGTCATAATTCCAGCATATACAGGACCAGTGATCACAGTAACCCATTATATGTGTCATACATAGTGTATTGTGTGTCATAATTCCAGCATATAGAGGACCAGCGATCACAGTAACCCATTATATGTGTCATACATAGTGTATTGTGTGTCATCATTCCAGCATATACAGGACCAGTGATCACAGTAACCCATTATATGTGTCATACATAGTGTATTGTGTGTCATAATTCCAGCATATACAGGACCAGTGATCACAGTAACCCATTATATGTGTCATACATAGTGTATTGTGTGTCATAATTCCAGCATATACAGGACCAGCGATCACAGTAACCCATTATATGTGTCATACATAGTGTATTGTGTGTCATAATTCCAGCATATACAGGACCAGTGATCACAGTAACCCATTATATGTGTCATACATAGTGTATTGTGTGTAATAATTCCAGCATATACAGGACCAGCGATCACAGTAACCCATTATATGTGTCATACATAGTGTATTGTGTGTCATAATTCCAGCATATACAGGACCAGCGATCACAGTAACCCATTATATGTGTCATACATAGTGTATTGTGTGTCATAATTCCACCATATACAGGACCAGTGATCACAGTAAGGCATTAGATGTGTCATACATAGTGTATTGTGTGTCATAATTCCAGCATATAGAGGACCAGTGATCACAGTAACCCATTATATGTGTCATACATAGTGTATTGTGTGTCATCATTCCAGCATATAGAGGACCAGCGATCACAGTAACCCATTATATGTGTCATACATAGTGTATTGTGTGTCATAATTCCAGCATATACAGGACCAGCGATCACAGTAAGCCATTATATGTGTCATACATAGTGTATTGTGTGTCATAATTCCAGCATATACAGGACCAGTGATCACAGTAACCCATTATATGTGTCATACATAGTGTATTGTGTGTCATAATTCCAGCATATACAGGACCAGTGATCACAGTAACCCATTATATGTGTCATACATAGTGTATTGTGTGTCATAATTCCAGCATATACAGGACCAGTGATCACAGTAACCCATTATATGTGTCATACATAGTGTATTGTGTGTCATAATTCCAGCATATACAGGACCAGTGATCACAGTAACCCATTATATGTGTCATACATAGTGTATTGTGTGTCATAATTCCAGCATATACAGGACCAGCGATCACAGTAACCCATTATATGTGTCATACATAGTGTATTGTGTGTCATAATTCCAGCATATACAGGACCAGTGATCACAGTAACCCATTATATGTGTCATACATAGTGTATTGTGTGTCATAATTCCAGCATATAGAGGACCAGTGATCACAGTAACCCATTATATGTGTCATACATAGTGTATTGTGTGTCATAATTCCAGCATATACAGGACCAGCGATCACAGTAACCCATTATATGTGTCATACATAGTGTATTGTGTGTCATCATTCCAGCATATAGAGGACCAGCGATCACAGTAACCCATTATATGTGTCATACATAGTGTATTGTGTGTCATAATTCCAGCATATACAGGACCAGTGATCACAGTAACCCATTATATGTGTCATACATAGTGTATTGTGTGTCATAATTCCAGCATATACAGGACCAGTGATCACAGTAACACATTATATGTGTCATACATAGTGTATTGTGTGTCATAATTCCAGCATATACAGGACCAGTGATCACAGTAACCCATTATATGTGTCATACATAGTGTATTGTGTGTCATAATTCCAGCATATACAGGACCAGTGATCACAGTAACCCATTATATGTGTCATACATAGTGTATTGTGTGTCATAATTCCAGCATATAGAGGACCAGCGATCACAGTAACCCATTATATGTGTCATACATAGTGTATTGTGTGTCATCATTCCAGCATATACAGGACCAGTGATCACAGTAACCCATTATATGTGTCATACATAGTGTATTGTGTGTCATAATTCCAGCATATACAGGACCAGTGATCACAGTAACCCATTATATGTGTCATACATAGTGTATTGTGTGTCATAATTCCAGCATATACAGGACCAGTGATCACAGTAACCCATTATATGTGTCATACATAGTGTATTGTGTGTCATAATTCCAGCATATACAGGACCAGTGATCACAGTAACACATTATATGTGTCATACATAGTGTATTGTGTGTCATAATTCCAGCATATACAGGACCAGTGATCACAGTAACCCATTATATGTGTCATACATAGTGTATTGTGTGTCATAATTCCAGCATATACAGGACCAGTGATCACAGTAACCCATTATATGTGTCATACATAGTGTATTATGTGTCATAATTCCAGCATATACAGGACCAGCGATCACAGTAACCCATTATATGTGTCATACATAGTGTATTGTGTGTCATAATTCCAGCATATAGAGGACCAGCGATCACAGTAACCCATTATATGTGTCATACATAGTGTATTGTGTGTCATAATTCCAGCATATACAGGACCAGCGATCACAGTAACCCATTATATGTGTCATACATAGTGTATTGTGTGTCATAATTCCAGCATATACAGGACCAGCGATCACAGTAACCCATTATATGTGTCATACATAGTGTATTGTGTGTCATAATTCCAGCATATACAGGACCAGTGATCACAGTAACCCATTATATGTGTCATACATAGTGTATTGTGTGTCATAATTCCAGCATATACAGGACCAGCGATCACAGTAACCCATTATATGTGTCATACATAGTGTATTGTGTGTCATAATTCCAGCATATAGAGGACCAGCGATCACAGTAACCCATTATATGTGTCATACATAGTGTATTATGTGTCATAATTCCAGCATATACAGGACCAGTGATCACAGTAACCCATTATATGTGTCATACATAGTGTATTATGTGTCATAATTCCAGCATATACAGGACCAGCGATCATAGTAACCCATTATATGTGTCATACATAGTGTATTGTGTGTCATAATTCCAGCATATAGAGGACCAGCGATCACAGTAACCCATTATATGTGTCATACATAGTGTATTGTGTGTCATAATTCCAGCATATACAGGACCAGCGATCACAGTAACCCATTATATGTGTCATACATGGTGTATTGTGTGTCATAATTCCAGCATATACAGGACCAGCGATCACAGTAACCCATTATATGTGTCATACATAGTGTATTGTGTGTCATAATTCCAGCATATACAGGACCAGTGATCACAGTAACCCATTATATGTGTCATACATAGTGTATTGTGTCATAATTCCAGCATATAGAGGACCAGCGATCACAGTAACCCATTATATGTGTCATACATAGTGTATTGTGTGTCATAATTCCAGCATATACAGGACCAGCGATCACAGTAACCCATTATATGTGTCATACATAGTGTATTGTGTGTCATAATTCCAGCATATACAGGACCAGCGATCACAGTAACCCATTATATGTGTCATACATAGTGTATTGTGTGTCATAATTCCAGCATATACAGGACCAGTGATCACAGTAACCCATTATATGTGTCATACATAGTGTATTGTGTGTCATAATTCCAGCATATACAGGACCAGCGATCACAGTAACCCATTATATGTGTCATACATAGTGTATTGTGTGTCATAATTCCAGCATATAGAGGACCAGCGATCACAGTAACCCATTATATGTGTCATACATAGTGTATTATGTGTCATAATTCCAGCATATACAGGACCAGTGATCACAGTAACCCATTATATGTGTCATACATAGTGTATTATGTGTCATAATTCCAGCATATACAGGACCAGCGATCACAGTAACCCATTATATGTGTCATACATAGTGTATTGTGTGTCATAATTCCAGCATAAAGAGGACCAGCGATCACAGTAACCCATTATATGTGTCATACATAGTGTATTGTGTGTCATAATTCCAGCATATACAGGACCAGCGATCACAGTAACCCATTATATGTGTCATACATAGTGTATTGTGTGTCATAATTCCAGCATATACAGGACCAGCGATCACAGTAACCCATTATATGTGTCATACATAGTGTATTGTGTGTCATAATTCCAGCATATACAGGACCAGTGATCACAGTAACCCATTATATGTGTCATACATAGTGTATTGTGTCATAATTCCAGCATATACAGGACCAGTGATCACAGTAACCCATTATATGTGTCATACATAGTGTATTGTGTGTCATAATTCCAGCATATACAGGACCAGCGATCACAGTAACCCATTATATGTGTCATACATAGTGTATTGTGTGTCATAATTCCAGCATATACAGGACCAGTGATCACAGTAACCCATTATATGTGTCATACATAGTGTATTGTGTGTCATAATTCCAGCATATACAGGACCAGCGATCACAGTAACCCATTATATGTGTCATACATAGTGTATTGTGTGTCATAATTCCAGCATATAGAGGACCAGCGATCACAGTAACCCATTATATGTGTCATACATAGTGTATTATGTGTCATAATTCCAGCATATACAGGACCAGTGATCACAGTAACCCATTATATGTGTCATACATAGTGTATTATGTGTCATAATTCCAGCATATACAGGACCAGCGATCACAGTAACCCATTATATGTGTCATACATAGTGTATTGTGTGTCATAATTCCAGCATATAGAGGACCAGCGATCACAGTAACCCATTATATGTGTCATACATAGTGTATTGTGTGTCATAATTCCAGCATATACAGGACCAGCGATCACAGTAACCCATTATATGTGTCATACATAGTGTATTGTGTGTCATAATTCCAGCATATACAGGACCAGCGATCACAGTAACCCATTATATGTGTCATACATAGTGTATTGTGTGTCATAATTCCAGCATATACAGGACCAGTGATCACAGTAACCCATTATATGTGTCATACATAGTGTATTGTGTCATAATTCCAGCATATACAGGACCAGTGATCACAGTAACCCATTATATATGTCATACATAGTGTATTGTGTGTCATAATTCCAGCATATACAGGACCAGCGATCACAGTAACCCATTATATGTGTCATACATAGTGTATTGTGTGTCATAATTCCAGCATATACAGGACCAGTGATCACAGTAAAGCATTATATGTGTCATACATAGTGTATTGTGTGTCATAATTCCAGCATATACAGGACCAGCGATCACAGTAACCCATTATATGTGTCATACATAGTGTATTGTGTGTCATAATTCCAGCATATACAGGACCAGCGATCACAGTAACCCATTATATGTGTCATACATAGTGTATTGTGTGTCATAATTCCAGCATATACAGGACCAGTGATCACAGTAACCCATTATATGTGTCATACATAGTGTATTGTGTCATAATTCCAGCATATACAGGACCAGTGATCACAGTAACCCATTATATGTGTCATACATAGTGTATTGTGTGTCATAATTCCAGCATATACAGGACCAGCGATCACAGTAACCCATTATATGTGTCATACATAGTGTATTGTGTGTCATAATTCCAGCATATACAGGACCAGTGATCACAGTAACCCATTATATGTGTCATACATAGTGTATTGTGTGTCATAATTCCAGCATATACAGGACCAGCGATCACAGTAACCCATTATATGTGTCATACATAGTGTATTGTGTGTCATAATTCCAGCATATACAGGACCAGCGATCACAGTAACCCATTATATGTGTCATACATAGTGTATTGTGTGTCATAATTCCAGCATATAGAGGACCAGCGATCACAGTAACCCATTATATGTGTCATACATAGTGTATTATGTGTCATAATTCCAGCATATACAGGACCAGTGATCACAGTAACCCATTATATGTGTCATACATAGTGTATTGTGTGTCATAATTCCAGCATATAGAGGACCAGCGATCACAGTAACCCATTATATGTGTCATACATAGTGTATTATGTGTCATAATTCCAGCATATACAGGACCAGTGATCACAGTAACCCATTATATGTGTCATACATAGTGTATTGTGTGTCATAATTCCAGCATATACAGGACCAGTGATCACAGTAACCCATTATATGTGTCATACATAGTGTATTGTGTGTCATAATTCCAGCATATACAGGACCAGCGATCACAGTAACCGATTATATGTGTCATACATAGTGTATTGTGTGTCATAATTCCAGCATATACAGGACCAGCGATCACAGTAACCCATTATATGTGTCATACATAGTGTATTGTGTGTCATAATTCCAGCATATACAGGACCAGCGATCACAGTAACCGATTATATGTGTCATACATAGTGTATTGTGTGTCATAATTCCAGCATATACAGGACCAGCGATCACAGTAACCCATTATATGTGTCATACATAGTGTATTGTGTATCATAATTCCAGCATATACAGGACCAGCGATCACAGTAAAGCATTAGATGTGGCATTAGGTCCATCCTGCCTGAGCTGAATGTTTGTATATTAGATGTGGGCACCATTCCAGAGCATGGGAGCAAGTCCGGGAGCCTGGAGGAGCAGCAGAATAACCTAGCACTGCCCTGGACATATATGTAAATATTGGGCTCTATAGCAGCGCATCGCTAACAGTGCATGTTTTCCAGATTTCCAAGTTGGTGCACAGGTTATTTATTACTGGCTGATACATGTTAAAAGCTCCATAGGTGTTGCTAATTATCTCATTTGTGATCCTGAGAAGAACACGCAGCACTAGTAACAATCTACTATTTCTATTGTGGTCATGGTGTGGGCTGGGGAGGGGGTTTTCCAGGCAGACGGAAACCCCTCCCCCCTGCGTTTGCCTATGCCCCCAAACCTCCTGGATACGGCAGCCTAAATGTTGGCGTGTAGGACTTCCCAGTTCCTTTTGTAAGAGAAAAGAGTGTCGCCAACCCTGGCGCAGGGAGAAGTACCCCAACCAAGAAGAGAGCCCAATAAACTCTTATTTCCTAGTTATGCTGCTTATATTATTTCTAATAAACACATTTTATTTATTTCATTCAAGATGATGAATACTGGGTACTGCAGATACTGCAGCAAATATATATATATTTCTTAGTGGCTGTTGAGAAAAATATACACATTTACTTTAGTTCTATTTTCTTGCAATTATGATAAAACAACTTTTTTTTGCCAATGTTGGGTAAGTTTTCATTGTGTTAGGGAGCAGTGGTGTCACTAGGGGGCGCAGGCTGCACTGGGTGACACCATCCCTGGGGGTGACACCAGAATAGCATGGTGTGGTTTCAGCAAGAGGTGCTGCAGCAGTAAAGATGGATGACGCACACATTTTGGGGCAGTCCAGGAGTTCCTGGAGCGCTGGGCATGCCTCCAGCATGACGAGAATGGTACACATCGGGGGTGGTGGACTGACACATGTGCGGCCACGCCCTCCTTCGCACGCGGGCGTTGGCGGCACGCTCATTAACTGTGTGCCAGTTATAGTAATGCCACTGTCAGGAGTTGTAGGCAAACAAACGGGATCTGATTTAGAGATGGACGCGGACGTGGATTCCACGTCTGCCGCAGTCGCACCTGCGTCTTTATGCTAATGTCGTATCCTTGAATGCAGCCGTTTTCAGCAATACACCCATGAAATGCCAGTGTCGGCTTCGGCACCCTCATGTTTTTTACCAGGAACGCCCACTATAATTCTGAGACCCAGCGTCCGATTCTGTGCTGCGTCTCTGCACGCAGATAATGGGGACGCAAACGCAGTAGACAAAACATCGGCCATCTGTATCTATCTATGAATCCGGCCCATGTTGTTTTCTGAAAACGCAATGTCTTCTGAAAAAACACAAAATACAGTATAACTTGTGTTATTATATAACTGTATATAACTATTATATAACTGTATATAACTATTATATAACTGTATATAACTATTATATAACTGTATATAACTATTATAAGTGCTGTTCCCGTCTGTAACCGTTCATGCAGTAATAAAATGTTTGCACTGAAAGCTTATTACCAGTCATCTTACTGGTCCCAGTACTGTTTCAGGGATAAGATATTTAAGACTATTAAAGGGCTCCAGTGTCTGACTCAGCGGCGTCCGTGCAGGGCCGTATTAACCCATGGCCGGGCCCCTAGCCTTTCAGGAATTTCGGGCCCCCTCCGGCACTTCCATCTTTCACCCTACTACAGCTGACCCCTGGTACGGTAGGTACTAGAACGCAGTACATAGCCCTATATCCTTCTTGAGGGTCTCCTGAAGAATTCAGGGCCTGATTCAGACCCGGACGCTATATGCGGACGGTCGTTCAAAAAAAAGGTCCGGCTATTTAAATTGAGCGCTCGCTCATTGCGGTTTGTTGAGCCTCTATGTCTGAGCGAGCAAACGAAAAATGCGCTCGCTATTTTGTAAAGACGCCCCTTTGCCGTTCGCATCACACGTCATCTCCGGTATTTATTTGATTAATCGAGTACATCGAAAGGCGTCTGAACTGCTCGCAATGCTTGTGGTAGGTTTTTCTGACCGCTATCACTGCGAGCAGTTCAGGCTAAAAAACAACCAAGTGATGTGGTCGATGACGCTCCTTTACTAATTATGCACACCCATTAAACGCCCTTTTTACCATTAGGCACGCCTGTGTTCGCACAACCACTCCCCCGTTTTCAAGCACCTTCCCCTGTTACCACCCACAAACTGTACATTCTGTCAATCAAATTAGCAGCCCCTTGCTGTTTTGCGAGCGCACGATTTCCGACCGCAATGACTGGTTTGCGTATGCGCATTACAACCCATATGCATGCGCAGTTGTGCGAACATCACTCAGAGCGAACCAGCGGCCGCTTACGAGCAGCTCTGAATCAGGCTCTCAGTTCACTATTTTTTTTTATATCTTTATTGCGCGAGTAGCACTTTTCAGGAAAGCGCATTTTGGCGGTATAATTGTTCAATGCTGTGATATTTTGAAAAGAACAAAATGTTTATTATTTATTAAAATATACTTTATAGATAATTGTTTTAATATAAGAGACAAATTGTTAATTGCAATAAGGAAGAAGGTAATTATCTTATTGATTAAGGTTTCACGAGAGTCAATGAATTGTAAATCATGTGGGAATGTGTTAATACGAAAAAAAATAAAAAAGCAAGGAAAATAGGCGGTGCCCTCGGGGGTGGTTCTGTTGTGGGCGGCCGGAATCCCCGCAAGTCCTGCGGTATCTCCTGTCCTGTCCCTGCATCTGCTGAGGTCTGGAGAAGAGAGAACTTCCGCCAGGTAGCAACAGTGACAGCGGCAGTCACATGTCCTCTCATGGAAGTGTAACAACCCTGACGCTAGTGGTCACCTCAGTCTCCGCCCCCACTTGGCCCCTCCCCCTCACTGATGTTCCCCATATCCCCCTCCCCCTCTGATACTTACCGCAGCGGCCGGTGCTCCAGCACAAAGACTATCTCCTCTCCCTCGCCGTGGGAGAGACGTTGGGGAGCGCACATTGGGGAAACGGGGGCAGACCTTCTACAATTATTATATAGATTATTATTAACGTTTATTTATAATGTATAGTGCCTACATATCCCACAGCACAGAGAATATTCCAGTCATGGACATACACACACAAGGGTTAATGCTTAGTCAGAATCCAATTAAACTACCAGCATGTTTTTTGGATTGCAGGAGGAAACCGTAGCACCTGGAGGCAAACATGGAGGAGGACATACAAACTCCACACAGATTGTGCCATGGTCAGGAATTGAACTCAGGATCACAAGGCTGTAATGCTGAACAGTACATTAACCGTGCTGCCCCATGATTTATGTGAATTAACTTTCCCCATACAATGCCGAGGAAGTACCAAGCTGATGTTTCTCTCTACAATCTAATGTTAATCTGATTGTATAAATCCCTTTTGGTTGTTAAAGGTAAACTGTAATAACTATAGAACAGGAGAACAATCCCCATCCACTTTATCTCTTTCCAAGGCTTAGTAAATAGACCTCTTTGTACATTAACCCCCTAGAGGGAGATGTACTAAGCTCTGGAAAGTGATAAATTGGAAAGTGATAAACTACCAGCCACTCAGCTCCTAACTGTCATGTTGCAGGCTGTGTTTGAAAAATTACACTTAGCAGCTAATTGGTTGGTAGTTTATCACTTTCTAGAGCTTAGTACATCTGCCCCTTAGAGAGATTAAAATGCCATAGCTGATACTTACAGCCGAACTAAACAGCTGTCAGTTGCTGGGAGTTTGAAGGTGACCTGAGTTAAACAGATGTCTGCTATTATTGGCGTAGACATTAAATGTTCCTCTCTGTACATTACCCCAGTTTTTCCTTTTATATCTCCCACATAAACAGAATTTGTCAATCTATGCAGAGCTGTTATCACAAACGCTAATATATCATATCGTACAAGACTATCAGGACTGCTGATAAATCACTGGAAGATATTCCAAAAACGAAGCCTTGCAGCAGCACGATTGTTTTGGAGCAGATTCTTCTCACGCAATAACAACTTTTTTTGTTTTATGTCTTTCTACAAACAGCTGCATCCCGAGAAAGCCCGTCAGATGCCGTGGGCAAAAACAGGGGCAGAAGCATCACGACTCCGCCGGTACAGAGGAGGCTTGACGTGGCTCGGCGCTTAGTCATGTATTTGTAAATATATGCAACAAAGTCCTCTGGATTTCTATTATCAGGTAGTATCCAAGCCCTTTTGCTGGTGTTTTTGCAGTGTGCTGGAGGGAAACTGTTGTTATTTTTTTTTTCTGTAGTCCAGAGTAAACCCGTCCATTTACAAGCACCTGTGAAAAACCATTAAGCTGATATGAGCAACCACTATTTTGTATTGCAGAAGCAGATTCCCCAGAATCGCTTTCAAGAACTGTTAGTGACATCAATGGGGCATAGATGGTAGAAAACCTTGCGTTCCTCGCGCCCAATTTTTAATTACTGCGGGTATGCGCGCTCCCGATACCCGTGGTATCCAATTTTAAAAGATGGGTGGCAGGTCCTCAGAGCTGCAAACCCTGTGGTGCGTAAAAAAAGTTACAAAAAATAATAATACTGACATGTGCGGGGTTCTCCATGGCTCCCCTCCATCTTGTCACTGGGGAAAGGGGCAGCTGGGAGGCGCAAGTGCTGCTGGGAGATGTAGTTCTCCCAGGGCTGGCTATACACTCACACGGAGGGGGGTCATTCACACAGGGGTTCACACTCACACACACACACTATACTCACCCTGCTGCAGAAGACCTGGCTCCTGATGCTGGATGCAGAAGACATTGCTTTGGAAGGTGAGTAATTAAGGACTAATTAAGCTAAATGGAAACTTCCAATTGCTTAATTAGTCCTCAACTAGGTGCCGCCAGTGCCTCAGAGCAAGTCCCGCTGATTTTTCCCTAAAATAACGATCCTGGGTTCCGTACTGACCACCGCACCGAGGTGTCACTTGAGTAAGTGACGCCACTTAGAGTTACTGCTTTTATTGTTTTGCTCCCAACTCAGAATCCACCCGAGTGTGAGGTAGAGGTCAGTACTCACTGGTGATGATGGAAACGCATGCAGATACGGGGCCTGATTCAGCAAAGATCGCAAAGAAGATACTGCACGTACCTGGCCGCTGCGAGAATATGCTAATGAATGCATACGCACGGCAATCACAACACAAGATGCAGACACCCAGCCACCCGCCCTACATAAAGCCAGCCCACCTCCCTTTACTCTATGCTTGATCAGTACGCAGGCTAGCGAAAACATCGGTAATTTCGGGAACCATCGACCCCATACACACAACTGTGGGAGCTCTAACCAGGCGCAGGATTGTCGCAGCTTCCTGTGTACATCGAGACGTACAGCTGCGTATGCCACCGCACAAGCTTAATTATGCATGCCCCTGTAACGCCGTTCAGACGCACAGACACTACTGTGTTCAGCCGACCACCCCCCGTCACCACCCACAAACAGCACTTCCTGTCAATCAACATCGGAGGTCTCTCCGTGCTAATTGCGTATGCCGTGCGATACCTTACCTGATCGCAATAACTGGCTCGCGCACGCGCATTGAGATGCATGCGCATTGAGACGCAACATCGGCCAACTACGAGCGAATTCTTATTTGCGATTCTTGCTGAATCAAGCACTGTACGTAGCGCTCTGCATATGGGCAAATATACACATTTTTTTTCCTTTATTGATAGTGATATTCCCAACAGAAAGATTAGTTACCAAACAGATATCTCTATATTTGTTGACAACACTGTAAACCCTGCACCTCATACCCGCTGCCTGGGTGTCATCTGTGACTCAGAACTGCCCTTGTCCCCACAGATTTAATCTGTATACAAATCCTGTTACATATATCTAAAACTGCAAAAACTCTCATTCATGCCTTCAATATCTCCTGCATTGATTATTGCAATAGTCTCCTTACTGGTCTTCCCCTAACCAGACTCTCTCACCCCTACAATCTATTTAGAATGCAGCTGCGAGGCTGATCTTCCTCACAAAATGTTATTCTGCTTAACCAGTCTACATGAACATAAATCTCTTAGTTTATCTAAAAAAAATATCTCCCCGCTCGGCCCCTCGCTCTGCGCAAGATTTGTGTCTCTCATCCTCACGCATCACCTGCTCCCAGTCACGGTTACAGGACTATTTTCTGGCTGCACCCACTCTGTGGCATCCCCTTTGTCATACAATAAGACTTTCCTCTAGTCACCAAACCTTCCAGTGTTCCGTAAAATTAATCTCTTCAGGCAGCTTATCATATTCCCATCCACCCACATAACCACCGTAAGCTATCCTACCCATTTACATCCCCACTACATAGTTCACACAAAACTTACATGTGTTCTCTTTCTACACTACACATCCCACTGACCCCAAACCAACATTGCTGTGTGACTGAATCAGCAGCCCATCAAGAGCCTCTGCAGTCTGGCTGGACCAGTATGCAATATGTAGCACTTATACCTCATGTATCAATGCCTATATCCCTATAGCAGTGTTTCCCAACCTTGGTCCTCAAGGAACACTAACAGTCCAGTTTTTTGTGATATTCATGCTTGAGCACAAATGGTTAAATCAAAATACTAATTAAGACACCTGTTCTCAAGTATGGCTATCCTTAAAACCTGGACTGTTATACCCCTTTTACACCGGAGCTAAAACCCGGGTTTTTGAAGGGTTAACCCGGGCAGCTCCCTGGTGTAAAAGGGCAGAGGGTTGGATCGCCGGGTCGAGTGACCCGGCAATCCAACCGAGGTAACTAGCAGGGTTTAACACGGGCGTAGCCCGTGAAACCCTGCTATGGGAACAGCGCACTCCGGGTCACGAAGACCTGGAATGCGCTGCTAGCCGGCCGATTGGTCCGGCTTCAGTGGCGCTTGGAGATGACGTCATCTCCAAGCGTCCACTTTCACTCCGCAAAAGCCGGGTCTATGCAGACTCGACTGCGGTGTGAGCGGCGCTGACTCGGGAATATTCCGAGTCAGCGCCGGCAAAATTCCGGGTCTGATCCGGATAGGAACTTTGTTCCAACTCCGGGTCAGACCCGGAATTTAGGTGGAAAAGGGGTATAAGTGTGCCTTGAGGACCGTAGTTGGGAACCCCTGCTCTATAGAGTATAAGACTGCGAGCAGGACCCTCCAAGCTCTCTGTCTTTCATTGCCCAGTCTCATTTTATTACTGTGTTCCCAACTGTGCAGCATTTTTCTTTATGGATGTGCCCTTGTGTGAGGGTCCAGTGCATGTGCTAACACTTTGCTACAACAGGAAAGACAGCTCTTGCTCCATCATTAGACGGTGCTCCTATATGTGCTACAGGGGTTCTTCAACCTCTGCAGAATCCGGAAGTTCCATCATTAGCTCCTTATTTTGTGAACCGTTCTGGCAGCACTGAGTTATGCAGGAAGAGCTCTGCAGTGGGAAGAGGAAAGGTTTCCCTCTTTGCATGAACAGTAGCTGGGAAAATAACCAGCGTATCTCCTGCTCATTAGCAAGAATAAAGATTGCCGTCACAGTAAGTTATCAATTTGCTGCATGTTTAAGAAGCAAATATCAGCACGTGACCTGCGTAACCCACAGAAGAGGGACGAAAGGACCGGGCACACACTCTGTATACAAATGGAAACAAATCTTTTATAAACTGGTGCAGTATCAAATCCTCTTCAGTGTTAAGCTGGGTACACACGTAAAGATTTTCTGTCCAACCATCCAACTAGTTGATTGGTTGGAATGAATATCTGGTAAGGTATGGGAGTAACTGATGATCAGCAATTTGCTCCTAAATGCCAGAAAACAGATGAAAATGGCGTCAGACAAGTTTGTTAAATGTTTGATCTAAATAATTTGTTCAAACAACAGTTTTTGTCCATTTTCCGGCGTTTGGGAGCAAATTGCTGATTGTCGTTTACTTTCATACATTACCAGATTTTCATTCCAACCAATCAGCTAGTTGGATGGTTGGACAGAAAATCTTTAGGTGCGTATGCAGCTTAAGTTTATATTTAAGGATAATTCCAACTAGGAAATAAAAAAAGTTTGGGTGAAGGTGAGGTTTTTGATAAACTAATGCTGGGTACACATTACACGATGTGTGTACCCAGCGATACGTCAGTGGACAATGGCGCGATGTGTAGTTCCATGCGTCGTTCATTGCATCGTCCCATAGCAGATGGGACTATGTGATAAACGGCCACGGGCACACGCGCTCGGGCGTACACACTACGCCATCCGCACGTTATATTGTTCTGATCCGTGTCGGATTGATGTATCTTGCAATGGATCGCATAGAGGGTACCCAGCTTAACAGGAGGGTTGCCATGAATTTGTGCAGGGAGAGACTTTTGTGCTAGATTACAGTACAAATGGGGGGGGGGATGGAGGCCATGCAAAGTAGGAGCCACAAAAAGTCAAACTTTCATTTTATTTAATACCCACTTAAATATCCTCCAAAAATGTTAATTTTGTGTGGAGTTATCATTAAACGTACTTATAACTTACAGACTGTAACCATACATTGCCGGAGTCTCACAAGCAGAGGAGCAATGAGAGCAACGTATCAGAACTCCAAAAGCTACGTTGTGAAAATAGGTAAAAGGCGCAGAAGGGGTCTGTAGTAGAAATACGCCCACGGCATGATTTTGTGATCCGCTACTGCGTCCGGAGAAGCACCATCGGATCATCTGCGTGACCCCTTATGGCCCCACATGGAACAGGAAGGGCAATGTGTAGAAGCATCTGGTGACACTGCCAGTAGTCGTATGCTTCGCCATCACCGGCACCAGTGGCGGAACTAGAGAGTGGTGGGCCCAGGTGCAAGAATATGCTTTGGGCCCCCTTATGCAGTGCATAAGGGGGGACAGTAGTGGTCCCCTATGCAGTGCCCCAGTAGTGCCCCTTATACAGTACCCCCAGAAGTGATCCCCCCTATGCAGTGCCCCCAGTAGTAGACCCCCCTATACAGTGCCAGTGTCAGTGCCCGGGTCCCTTATACACACACACAAACCCCCCTTCCCCACAACTTACCTGAATCCCTGCTCCTGTCGTGACCGCCGCTGTCCGCTCCTCCCAGCCCGCTCTGCACTATGGGAGAGACATCATGACGCCTCTCCCATCACCCACTGTGGGGGGAGCCGGAAGGCGGAGCTCATGAATGATCTCCAGCCGGCTCCCTCCGTGGACTCAGCAGCCAATGAGCGTCTGTCTAACTCTCTCATTGGCTGCTATAACCCAGGCTTGCCTACCCTCCCGATTTGGTGGGGAGCCTCCCGAATATCGGCTGCCACTCCTGACCCCCCGGAAAGGCAGGCAAGCCGCCTGGCTGCCGCCTACCCCCCCGGACTACTAGTAAAAAACCCCGCTGCGGGGGGCCCTGATGACGCAATCGCGCTGAATCACGTCATCGTGGCTCCGCCCCCTGCTTCCCAATGCCAAAACGGCATCATAGTCCGGCCATGCCCCCCGCAGAATGCAGGCATTCAGCTCCCTCCCGGAAGGAGGGAGCTGAATGTTGGCAAGTATGCTGTAACCGCTGGTGGCGGTGTGTCTGTTACGGTGTAGTGTGGCCGCTCTCACTGCGGTCTAAACTACACTTAAATACTGTGGGGCCCAGGGGACACTGGCAGCAGGTGCAGCATCGCTGTTGGATGTAGGCGACTATGGGCCCCTGCACCACATTGGGCCCCGATGCAAGCCACCGGCTGCTCCGCCGCTAGTTCTGCCACTGACCGGTACTATCACTAACATGGCTAAGCCCCAGTCAGCTACAACAAAGAGTGATAGCAAATGAAAAGAAAGATGACTCGAGATAACAACACGAAGGAACATGTCAGCTCCTAACTGCCATGTTACAGGCTGTGTTTGAAAAATGACAGTTAGGAGCTGATTGGTTGGTACTTTATCTCTCTCCATGGCTTAGTACATCTCCCTCTATGTATCTATGTGAATATACTGTCTGTATTAGTATGTACTGTATGTATCCTGTTGTTAGGTTTATCCCCTCATACACAGCTATAAGACCCTTGTGACAAGGACAGTGCGAGCTGATGCCTCTGATCCCTGTAATGCATTAATATCCTGTTCTACAAGATACTGAATACAAATGAATCTGCAGAAAGCTACAGGCAGCACATGAGACCTTCGTGGAAGCTTCAGCCTCAGTCTACCTCGCATTTATTATTGTTATGGGGGTAACTGTAGGGACTCTGGGTCTTTTATTTCTTGTTTTCTCTCAGAAGAAACTGATAAAGAAAGCAAATAATTAGTTATTTTATGATGAAGGTTTTAATGATGGTCGTGGTCGGCCACCTTGCAGCTGTTGCTTAGTAGAGTCAGGTGCATCCCTCCCCGCTGTGACACCTGGTGCGGGGAGAGCTGTAGTGCGCTGGAGGAAACCGCGCGCCTGTAAAGAAGAATAGGGGCGTGGCCTCAAGTGCAGGGTGTGTGGCTTAGGGAGTAGGGGTCGTGGCCTTGCAGCCCGTACCCCCGTTTGAATCATTTCGGGGGGGGAGGGTCCCGGAGATGCCGATGTCCCCCCGAGGACCACTCTATGTGCAGTTTCGACTCCCTCACTCTGGGTCTGTACAGACCCGGTCGCAAGCGCTGAGCGCTCGCAACCGGGTCAATGGTGGCCCACAGCTCATGCGCACGATGGAGCCGACTCCGTCGTGTGCATGCGCGAGACCCGGCTAGCAACGGGCACTCCGTCGCTCCGGGTCTCGCACCAAAGGGGGCGAGCTGTCGATGTTGAGTGACAGCTCGCCCCCTTTGGTGGGCGGGCCGGGGGGAGTGGCTGCCAAAACGGAGGCGTTCCCATGAGAACGCCTGCCGTTTGGGGGCGGCCCCACTGACATCACAAGTGATGTCAGTGGAGAGCTTCCGGCTCTGTGAGAGCCGAAAGCTCTCTGGGGCTTGCGATGAACGAGACCCTACCACAAGGGTTTCGTCGCAAGCCCGATGGTCGTGATGGTCTTGACCGTCGCGACCATCATCATGGCCGCTCGCTATAGCTGTGGGTGGTCACGAGGCTGCTCCATAAAAAAAAAAAAAGCCCGGCCCTGATTCAGAGCGAGCGGCTCTGAATCAGGCCCTGTGTCCGGAGTCAAGTGTTGCAAGCAATGCTACAATGCAGGAGTCACTGAGTCTCGTCACTGAGGAGGAGTCGGCACTTTGGTGTCACCCCACGGCGGGTGACACCCGGGTGCAGCCTCCACCCCTCCTTGTGACACCACTGACTAGTGCGCATTTTCGCTCAAATATGAAACCGTAAGATACATTCAGTAAAGACCACCACAGGTGCAGAAGGTGCAGCTGCTCTGGGGCCCATCTTCCTTGTTAAAGTTACATGTGTTATATACATATATCCCCATTGGGTGGTGCATAAGGGCCCTTACAAACTTTTGCTAATACCTAGTTACGCCCCTGGCACCATGTGTATATCTAGCGTACACCTGATACAAAGTGAAGCAGCTAGTCATCAGTCTGGCGTATATATGCGTACGTGCCGGAATTACACGAGCATGCACTTAGGCGCACCCTTTGCCAGCCCCTTCCCTCCTCCATCCCACCGCTGTGTCAGATTCATACATACCTGCATAGGTGCCTATACATGCAAAACTTTTCTCTGAGCATGCGGAGAAAATATTTGCACATCTTACGCTGCGCAATCTGGCGTTTAGTCTAGTTCTGCATTGGCCCCACTGAGCACTTTTTCTTCTTCTGTTACTTAATCCAGTTTTAAAGATGCAAAGATGCAGCCTTTGCCCGTTTTCTTATCCCACACTGGTTAAACGGGGACAGATTTCAAAAACAAAGGCAGAAAATGTGTCTTCAAACCGTTTTAATGATCCAAAATACATAGATAAAAAAAAGCTGAAATGATGCATGTAAAAACGCTTAGGGCCTAATTCAGACCCGTTCGCTATATGCGTACACTCGCTGGATGCGTATGCAAATTTGTCAAAGTGACGCCACGGGAAGCAATCGCTCGCCAAGGCATAAGCACGCCCACCATGTCTTAGTGAGCGGCCACTTTGTATATGCGTACGCCCAATCGCACAGACATTGGTACATCGAGCACCATCGGATGTGAACGCAGCGCTTGCGGTTGCTTTACCCTACCGCATGCATTGAGAGGAAATCAGTGTAAAAAAAGGCAAGTGACGTGTACTATGATGCTGCCTGTTATTATGCACGCCTCTAAAACGGCGTTGAAACACTTAGTGTCCTGCCCCTGTTACCACCCACAAATGGCCTCTCCTGTCACTCATGACCCTGAGTTACCTTTGCTGGGTGAGCGAGTGGGTTGCGATCGCAGTGTGTAGTTCAAGCACGTGCAGAACGAAGCGTGCGCATGCACATACACAGAACATCGGGCCGCTTGCGAACGCACAGCGCGAGCGGCTCTGAATCAGACCATGTTTTCTATTTTTTTTTTTTTAAATAAACACAATAAAACACAGTACATTAAAAGAAACAAAAAAACAAACAAAAGTGGATGGAACTACAGCAAAATATTTCCCTATGTACTCAACATTCCCTAAGTACTCAACATATAAACAACAGTACAAAGCTACAGCTGTACACGATAACACGACTTTCAGGCATATCACCAGTTACATATGAGGCATCAAATTCTTAAAAGAAAAAAAAAAAAAAAACAGAACAAAGCAATAAGAATAAATATAACGTTATTTTAGAATAGGAAAAAAACGTGACCGTCCATCTGCTGCAAGCTAAGCGTTCTCACCAATGAGGCACTTTGTGTATGATTTCAGAATTGTCAGTGCGTCTCTGCATACATTGTGTTATTTAGCTCTGCTACACACATTGAAGTAAAGCTCACAAGGCAACGTCCCAATGACACTGTACACACAGAAATTCATCGCAGACTGGAGACATTTCTCACACGTGTATAAATGGCGACTCCATAAATCTTCAGCCCATTTTTATAAACTGATACATTAAACAAAGCTGTTACCGTAAACACTGAAGAATTATGCAGAAATAGACGTCACATTTATGTACGGACGTAATACACACTGGATACATTGTATCCCTAAGACTTGCATCTCCTATGTTTCCTTTATGGAAAAACTGATTATACTGTACAGTAAAATAAAGCACAAGGAGCATTTCAGACACAAACTGTAGTTGTTTATATACATATTCATGAATTATATATATATAGCAGTATGCTTTGTGGTGTTGTTCTGTTCACACTGGCTTGGATTATCCTGATGACGGTCCCTGTGAGGATCGAAACGTCGACAATATGGTGATGTTTTTAAAGATGATTCTATTAAAGATGTGATTTTATCTTCATTTTCTACCTGGTGAGTGCCTTTTTTCTATTTTTGTATTTTTGGATTCTGCTGGATCTCTAAGGAGCAACGCCTATATATATATATATGTGACTTATATTTGAAGCTTTGAGTGCGGACTTACAATATTATATATATATATATATATATATATATATATATATATGTATATATTATATATATATATATATACACACACACACATACATAGATTTTATATATATATATATAATATATATATACACATACATATATTCATACATACAGTGTTGTTCCTCAATTGTTGTTATGCTCTAAGCTCAAGCAAACCCAATGCAAATCTCCTTACATTACGTACCCCTATTACATATTACTATATCAGTTAGGATATAGCAGAAGATTGTATACTGTAACCCACAGTGAAGAACAGTGAGTGATGCCTTTTACTGGCTATCTCAGCAGAATTTGATTGCAAGCTGTGAGGGCCGCTTGGATCTATTTGTACGTAGCATTGTATATATTTCAATGTAACTTACTGAAACACAAAACACAGTGACATTACTGTAGGTATAGGTGATGCTGAAACCCCCTGACCAGAGGATTGGGGAGGATGGGGGGTCATGATTGCTGAGTGCAGATGAGGCTCACTAAAATGGCAAAGTGACATTTCACTTTATGGGACAGGGTTATTTTATTCAGGTGGCGGTGGTGTCGCCCCCCAGATTACAGGCTTTTCCTCCCAGCAAAGGAATCTGCACTTAGGTGCTCAGAGGTGGCGGAAAAATATCCCCTCTAGTTATAAGTGAACAAGCGCATTATGGGCCTGATTCAGCAAAGGATTGCAACTGCGATTACGCACGCAGGCGGCTGATTGTTGCATTCTGCACATGCGCATGCACTGCAGTGCGCGAAGGCTCCACTGCGATCGGGAAAGCAGACCAAGAGTGACTACGCAGACCCAGGAAGTATCGTTTGGGGGTGGCCGTCGCGTGCGCGAAGGCTCCACTGCGATCGGGACTGCGAGTGGCTACGCAGACCCAGAGTGACTATGCAGACCCAGACCCAGAGTGACCCAGACCCAGGAAGTACCGTTTGGGGGTGGGCGGCGCATGCGCGAAGGCTCCACTGCGATCGAGAAAGCAGACCAAGAGTGACTACGCAGACCCAGGAAGTATCGTTTGGGGGTGGTCGGCGCGTGCGCGAAGGCTCCACTACAATCGGGAAAGCAGACCAAGAGTGACTACGCAGACCCAGGAAGTATCGTTTGGGGGTGGTCGGCGCGTGCGCGAAGGCTGCACTGCGATCGGGACTGCAAGTGGCTACGCAGACCAAAAGTGACTACGCAGACCCAGGAAGTACCATTTGGGGGTGGTCGGCGCGTGCGCGAAGGCTCCACTGCAATCGGGACTGCGAGTGGCTACGCAGACCCAGAGTGACTACGCAGACCCAGAGTGACCCAGACCCAGGAAGTACCGTTTGGGGGTGGTCGGCGCGTACGCGAAGGCTCCACTGCGATCGGGACTGCGAGTGGCTACGCAGACCCAGAGTGACTACGCAGACCCAGACCCAGAGTGACCCAGACCCAGGAAGTACCGTTTCGGGGTGGTCGATGAAATGCAGGCATGTCAGTGCATTTGAATGCCATTGCATGGGCATGCATAAATTAGCCATTGCGATGGCACACGCAACTTCAGCTCCCACTTAGTGCAATGAGGTTAGCAATTTCTAAGTAAAGTCAGGGCTGCTGTAATTCTGCGTGAGGGACCGATGGTACTCGAGGCTACCGATGGTTTCACTAATTTGCTAAGTATTATGGATGTGTGTAAGGGGATGTGGGCATCCTTATGTTAGGCTGCGACAGCATTGCGATTGCAAACAATAGCGATCTTTACTGAATCAGGCCCTATGACCAATGTGCTAAAACAAAACTCAAATGGATACATATAAAAGAGGCAGAGTCCCTCTCTGTCATGATTTATTTCAGACATAAATTAGAGAAAACCGGGCGCCACTTTAGGATTCAAATCTGAAAGTGAAAACAAATAAAAGAGGTAACCATATACCTGAAGTGCACATAGGCGGGACTTGGACATGTCGTCTAGACTGCTTTTACCATGAGCAGGTTCTGGAGTATCCACAAAGGAAGGTGCCCATTGGTGTTACCCACCTTGGAATATGCCTAGCGGACAATTGGCCGCACTTTTAAGCTGCAGCATAGTGCAAATTTGCAAACTAATGGTAGTAAGATGCTAGTGTGATTAAAGACAATGGGAAGTACTTTAATGGGGCTATAATTGTACTTCAATGGGGTTACTAGTCTAACAAACGTTTGTAACAGATTAGATCTCTGTCTGTCTGGGACCACCACACATCCACGAGTTCCTGTAGATCAGCCTCTGGTGCTCACTTACCCACTGACAGCTGCACTGGGCCAAAGCAGAGCGAGAGTTGGACCCAGATGAGAAGAGCCAACACCGTCTGTTGCTGCTGACCTAGAAATGGGTCCGTTCTCCTTCCTCCTCTCATTCCATGACACATCTTTCAGCGAGCTGAGGCATCCGAGCAGGATATGAGACCTGCCAGGGGACACAGAGGGGTGTTATAAGCTTACCTCCAGCATTAGCCTCCATCATAGAACATGTCTATGGGAATTGCCCTCCACCATGGGCACTGGGTCATATCTATCTGCACTGCCTTCCACCATGGCACTGGGTCATGTCTATGTGCATTGCCCTCCACCATGGCAAAGGGTCATGTCTATGTGCATTGCCCTCCACCATGGCAAAGGGTCATGTCTATATTCATTGCCCTCCACCATGGAACTGGATCATGTCTATGGGCATTGCCTTCCACTATGGCACTGGGTCATGTCTATGGGCATTGCCTTCCACCATGGCACTGGGTCATGTCTATGTGCATTGCCCTCCACCATTGCACTGGGTCATCTATATGTGCATTGCCTTCCACCATGGCACTGGGTCATGTCTATGGGCATTGCCCTCCACCATGGCACTGGGTCATGTCTATGTGCATTGCCTTCCACCAGGGCACTGGGTCATGTCTATAGGCATTGCCTTCCACAATGGCACTGGGTCATGTCTATGGGCACTGCCCTCCACCATGGCACTGGGTCATGTCTATGTGCATTGCCTTCCACCATGGCACTGGGCATTGACTATGGGCATTGACCTCCACCATGGCACTGGGTCATATCTATCTGCACTGCCTTCCACCATGGCACTGGGTCATGTCTATGTGCATCACCCTGTAACATGTGTACTGGAACATACCATGTAACATGTGTACTGGAACATGTCTATGTGCATCACCCTGAAACATGTGTACGGCATCATACCCTGTAACATGGGTTCTAGATCATGTCTATGTGCATCATCCTGTAACAGGTGTTCTGGAACATACCATGTAACATGGGTTCTAGATAATGGCTATGTGCATCACCCTGTAACATAGGCAGTGGGTCATGTCTATGTGCATCACCCTATAACATGTGTACTGGAACATACCATGTAACATGTGTCCTGGAACATGTCTATGTGCATCACCCTGAAACATGTGTACAGGATCATACCCTGTAACATGGACAGTGGGTCATGCCTATGTGCCTCACCCTGTAACATGGGCAGTGGGTCATGTCTATGTGCCTCACCCTGTAATATGGGCAGTGGGTCATGTCTATGTGCCTCACCCTGTAACATGGGCAGTGGGTCATGTCTATGAGCAGCACATTCCTGCACACCTGATACTATGAGAGCTGCAGCTGTGGATGACATGGGGAGACTCACCTGCTGTCAGTGGTTCTCTCCCAGTGCTGTACTGTGCTGCCTGTATAAGGAGAGCTGCATTGCTCCTATCTCATCAAGACGTCTGTTTGTCTCATCTCTCAGTGATACAATGTCTCATCTCTGTGTTACAATGTAACAATCCCCTCTCTGCCGCTTCCCATCCACTGATTGGCTGGCAGCCCAGGAATACAGTGTATGATGATCCTCCTCCTCCTCCTCCCTGATCAGACATGCATGGCTCTGCCCTCCTCCTCCTCCTCTGCTGCACCCTGATAAGGTCAAGGAGAAGGTATCAGCCAGGATCCTCCTCATTGCTGGAACTCTAATCACCCCGGGGGAAGCCTCCTGCAGTGCATTCACCGCTGCCCAGCACCTCTAGGGTTAACAGCCCGCCTCCCAACACAGGGCGCTCCTTACCTGCAGCCGACCCACGCGTGGGGCTCGCAGGGGAACTTAGACGTCTTTGCACCTCTCCTCCACTGCTTCACCTGCCAGGCGCGCCCCCGGGCCTCCTCTCCCAGCTCGGGGGCGCGCACGAGTGACGCTGTCCAGGGTCCTGAAGCAGGAACAGAGCTCTGCACACTGAAGACCTGTTGTGCAGTTCTGCAGGTAGTCCTGCCACTGAGTGACCCCTCTGCACAAAGGACAGGCATTGCTAATGGCAGAACTGTTATCCAAGTATCCAATACAATGTAATGATGACATTATTATGTTTCTCGTGGCATTAAGTGTATGTGCAATATTATCTTATGGTGCTGATACTGTAATTGCAATAATCAACACACTCCCTGTAGTCCCTGCACCGCTAGAGCTTACAATCTATTTTCAGTGGCAAACGCAGGATTTCTAGAGGGGGGTTTCCAAATGCCTGATTTTAGAGTGAGTGTAGCCAGTCCATGAAGAGGTCATAATTAGCACTTAACCAGCTTTAGTATGAGTCATACAAAGTATATTGTATGTCATAATTCCAGCATATACAGGACTAGCAATCACAGTAAGCCATTAAATGCGGCAGTAGGGCCATCCTGCCTGAGCTGAATGTTTGTATGTGAGATGTGGGCACCATTCCAGAGCATTAGAGTAAGTCCGGGACTCTGTGGGAGCAGCAGAATAACCTAGCACTACCCTGGACATATATGTACATATTGGGCTCTATAGCAGCAAATCCCTAACAGTGCATGTTTTCCAGATCTCCTAGTTGGTGTACAGGTTATTTATTAATAGCTAATACATGTGAAAAGATCCACAGGTGGTACTAATGATTTAATTTGTGATACTGAGAATAACATGCAGCACTTGTAAAATTCTATTATATTACTATTTCTATTGTGGTCATGGTGTGGGCTGGGGAGGGGGGTTTCCAGGCAGACGGAAACCACCCCTGCGTTTGCCTATGATTTTCCCTACCATATGGACACACATAGTAGGGATACGTTTTTTTTTTTATTACAGAAGCTAACTGACCTATCAGGATGTTTTTGGAGTGTGAAAGGAAACCAAAGTTACCAGTGGAAACCCACGCAATCATGGGAGAACATACAAACTCCACACAGATAGTGTCTTAGTAGGAGTCTAACCCAGGACCTCAGTGCTGTGTGGCAGCAATGCTAACCATACTGGCATGTTATACATAGCTCTGCACTTATATTAATTTTATGCTTAAAGTTCCTGTTTTTGCAAATTATTAATATGGGCCTGATACAGAGACGGTTGGTAATACAGCCGCAGTTGCAGCCGCTCTCGTAGTGGCGATTGCGGGAATATGCAAATGCTAATCTCAGCCTTCCCTTTGTGCTGGATGGTGTGATGGATGGTACTAGCGGTGAGACGCCCACATTCAGGCTCCGCAGTCTGCGCATATGTGATGGAGATTGTAAACACTCCAACAGCGACGCAACATCAGTCGCACTATCGACATTTGCGGTAGCCCAGGGCCTATAGCTACTCGCTTCTAATGCAACTAAACATGGCCTCTGACGCTGTGTATTTATGATTGGGAGCATAGCAGTGCTCCCAGATACACCTGTGACACTCCCATACCATGCCCACAAGGCGGCCCCTTATTTCGATCACTTTAGGTCACCTCCCATTCTCCACCCTGACACGCAGGAATCGCAAACCCCTTCTCAATGGTCTTAATATTTCCGGTTATATCGTATTTCCCTTAGTAGTTTTTTCATTGTATTGAACCTTTCAGTATGTAACGTAAATCACAAGACACATTTGCATATAATACAAAACAGTGGGCCTGATTCAGACCTGCTCGCAAGCGCAAAGCGCTCGCGAGCGGGTCGATGTTTGCGCATGTGCACGCCGGAGCCAACTCCGACGTGCGCATACGCAAGACCCGGCTAGCGATGGGCGCTCCGTCGCTACAGGTCTCGCACCAAAGTTTTTTAGGCGGCCAGGGGGGGGGGGGTGGCTGGCCAAACGGAGGTGTTCCCGAAGAAACGCCTGCCATTTGGGGGCGGCCATACTGACATCACGAGTGATGTCAGTGGGTGAGCTTCCAGCTCTAATAGAGCACTACCACAAGGGTCTCGTCGCAAGCCCCGATGGTCGCGATGGTCGAGACCATCGCGACCATCACCTGGCCGCCCACAATAGCTGTGGGTGGTCACCCACAGCTAAGCAAGCGGCCAGGAGGCCGCACAAAAAAAACAAAAAACGCCCTGATTCAGAGCGAGCGCTCTTTCAGAGCGTCCAGCTCTGATTCAGGCCCAGTGTTCTGTGTCACAATAAGAATATATTAATATATTAACACTAACTATAGGGACGCTCTTACATTCATACATTTGCCCCACACAGGGAATTAAAAAAAAAAAAACAGAAAGAAATCAATACAGAAAATAAATGATAGATTACTCCCCCTTTGTGGTTGAAAAATAAATATCACAATTGCGCCACTTCCCAGCATTCATTGGGTTTTGATCTTTGTTCGCCATTCAGCAGATTAGCATTCCGCGCAGTGGCCCTGATTCAGAGCCGGACGCTCTGACAGAGCGCTCGCTCTGAATCAGGGCCGTCCTTCATTTTTAGAGCGGCCTCCTGGCCACTCGTATAGCTGTGGGTGACCACCCACAGTTATAGCGAGCGGCCAGGAAGATGGTCGCGATGGTCAAGACCAACGGAGCCGCCTCCATTGTGCGCATGCGCACTGGGCTCAGCGCTCGCGAGCGGGTCTCAATTAGGCCCAGTATCCCTAGATCTCACATTCAGCGGAGCTGGGGAAACGGTGGCGTCCGTTCCATTTGCCGCGTGGTGGGGTTGGGGTAGGACGGGGTATTCGGGGTGGAACAGAAGGAAATGGGGGAATGTCGCTCGGAACAAGAGAGTTACAGTATTTTTATTTTGGGTGGAGCCCTTATTTAATATAATGTATTTGATATCCCTGTGATGGTTATTACACTGCAGTCCATCCAATTACACACAGCGCCACCTACTTTACAGTCTCACACACTGAGATTGACTAAAACTTTACGAATACCTCAAAAAAGGAATAGTGGAGGTGTTGCTAAGAGAGGAGGGGCCTGTCAGCAGTCTCTGCGTGCCCCCCCCCCGAGTCTCGCTGTGCCAACGTCTGCTATCTATGCAACGATCTCCGCAAAGAGGGTGCCAACGCCATTTTCCCTTTGATTTCTGGACCCATTATAGATACCCCCATGGGTTTTGCCTAGTAACCAATCAGATTATGGCTATCATGTTTTAGAATGTACTAAATAAATGTTAGCTGGTATCTGATTGCTTGCTGTGGGCAACACCCCCAATTTTGGTAAACCCGCACATTTGTAAATTTATCCCTTTGAGTGTGTGTGGGAAATAGGGATATCTCCTTTGGTGACTTACATCAGAAAAGAGGGCACTAGAGACCCTGGTGACCTGTCCACAAGCCGCCTTGGGCAAAGAAAGGACCAGCATTAATTTTACACTTAGATGATTTAATGTAAAAGAATACTGAAATAAAAAAAGTTGTCTTTTCTTAAAAAATAAAAACAAACAGTTCTATAATTAATATGTGATTCTTGCATTGTATTTATATTTGCTATATAGCTGAGCACAAGCACATTCTCTGTTATCAGGTATATCCAGGCTTTAAGGCTTGACCTTTGGGGAGCTGTCAGTGACGCAGCCCGGTAATGTGCCCACCACGTCAGCTTCTGCCTCCGGTCTGCGTAGTGGTTATTTGTATTCTGCGCAGGATGGTGCTATAAAGACATGAATAATCCAAACTCCAAGCATAAACTACAAAATGCAGACATGAAGCACATAGAAGTCCTCATTGCGTGCGCGCACACGCATGCACGTAAGCAGACACACACACATGTGCACTGACCCCACTTCCCGCTGCTACAAGACCATTTAACCAAAGAGGTTTCGCATTTTTATTCATTTGCTTGTAAATAATAATAAAATCATAGTTTTGAATTGATAGGACGCTCTCAGCAGTCGCAGACATATGTGCAGGGAACAACATGGCTGCCCGGGGGGCCTTCTGGTCTCCTGGGTCTGGTACATGACAGAGCTGATAAAATGATCGCACAGCGTTTGCATGCGTGTATCTTAAGCATGTCTACACCTAGATATCAGTGATGTGCGGTGAGATCAAAGGCTGGGGAGGCACACATGGAGATGGGTCTGAGTGCTGGGAGCCTGACTCACCCCCTACTCATTGTAACTCTCCCCTCACTACGCTAAGCTTCAGTGTGCATTGATTCTCCTACCTGCATCACTGAGTCTGCTCCTGCTGCTGACTCAGCTGACTTCAATCCGAGTCTAAACACTGCAGTGGACTTCCTGGTCACATGACACATCCAAGATGTCCATCAGTGCTAAAGGCACGCCCCCCCCCCATACTCAGAGGCATGCCTCTAGTAGCTCTCATTCTGTGCAGCTTAATGCCTGTGGTGTGGCCCCATCGCCAGCTCTGCAAGCAGTGTCTGACTATACAGAGGGAGGCTGAGCTGATGCTGCCATATCTCCCGTCTCCCTGCAATCCCACAAAGCTGGTGAGTGTTAACTATAAAAATGATTACAATAAATAAAGAAGATGTTTATAAGCAGTGACGGATTTTACCTAGGGGTTGCGAGGCTGCAGCCCCCCCCCCCCCCCCAGTAAAGTCCTCCACTTCAGTGAGCCAGTGCAGCTACACTGTGACTGGAGGTGGCTTCCTATTGGAAGTGCCACCTGCCAATCATGCACAGGACAGCCCTACATAGCTTCTTGGGTCTGCAACCAATGCACATGCGCAAGTCCCGGTGCCTGACATTCATTGTGGAGGTGCCGGGACCAGAAGCAGCGGCAGGCCCCTTCAGGTAAGAGGACAGGAGCCGCTGCTGTTTATAAGTTATAAATATCTTCTTTGTATTATTCTAATAATTTTTATATCAAATCTCAGGAGTATGACAGGGGAGGCTCAGCCTCACATGCCTACCATGACTGTACGTCCCTGCTAGATATACAGTATATATAAGAGGGAGTGCACATTGCATATCACTGATGTGGATCTTTTCTCCCCTCTTATCATTATATACTGGAATTGGTATGTATGACATGAGACATGAGATACATTATATACTGGAATTGCTATGTATGACATGAGACATGAGAGACTGCTGCCCAGGACTGTGCTGAGGTTGGTGCATATTACTTCCCAGTGGATTCATGTTCTACACATTTTTGGAAGTTGTCACTTAGACGCAGAGGCTTATTAACGCCTGGCCCCCACATGTGCAGCGCTCCACTGCAACTTCTGCCACTTCCGTCATATCGGCTGTGAAAATTTTCTGCAAGATGGTGCACGTGCAGAGGTTGTGAGGGTCCTAGCAGAGAGACTTTTATTACCTGGCCGGCCCCTTCTTTCAGAAAACATCAACTGAAATGTGGCATCTGTGGCAGGTTACATGGGGTGGAGGTGGGGACCCTGCACAGCACACAATGGGGTTAGCTGCAGATTGCACCCACTATAGATACGGCCCAGTGCTATAGATACAGCCCTGCGCTATAGATACAGCCCTGCGCTATAGATACTTCCCTGCACTATAGATACTTCCCTGCACTATAGATATACGGCCCTGCGCTATAGATACGGCCCTACACTATAGATACTTCCCTGCACTATAGATATACGGCCCTGCGCTATAGATATACGACACTGCACTATAGATACAGCCCTGCGCTATAGATACGGCCCTACACTATAGATACGCCCCTGCACTATAGACACGCCCCTGCACTATAGACACACCCCTGCACTATAGATACGCCCCTGCGCTATAGATATACGGCCATGCGCTATAGATACGGCCCTGCACTATAGATATACGGCACTGCACTATAGATACAGCCCTGCGCTATAGATACGGCCCTACACTATAGATACGCCCCTGCACTATAGACACACCCCTGCACTATAGACACACCCCTGCACTATAGATACGCCCCTGCGCTATAGATATATACGGCCCTGCGCTATAGATACGGCCCTGCGCTATAGCTATACGGCCCTGCGCTATAGATACGGCCCTGCGCTATAGATATACGGCCCTGCGCTATAGATACGGCCCTGCACTATAGATATATGGCCCTGCGCTATAGATACGGCCCTGCACTATAGATATACGGCCCTGCATTATAGATACGGCCCTGCGCTATAGATATACGCTCCTGCACTATAGATACACGGCCCTGCGCTATAGATATACGGCCCTGCACTATAGAAATATGGCCTTGCGCTATATACGGCACTGCGCTATAGATATACGGCCCTGCGCTATAGATATATGGCCCTGCGCTATAGATATGTCCCTGCGCTATAGTTATACGGCCCTGCGCTATAGATATACGGCCCTGCGCTATAGATATGGCCCTGCGCTATAGATATACGGCCCTGCGCTATAGATACGGCCCTGCGCTATAGATATATGGCCCTGCGCTATAGATATGGCCCTGCACTATAGATACGGCCCTGACCTATAGATACGGCCCTGCGCTATAGATATACGGCCCTGCGCTATAGATACAGCCCTGTGCTATAGATATACGCTCCTGCACTATAGATACGCTCCTGCGCTATAGATACAGCCCTGCGCTATAGATATATGGCCCTGCGCTATAGATACAGCCCTGCCCTATAGATATACGGCCCTGCACTATAGATATACGGCCCTGCGCTATAGATATACGGCCCTGCACTATAGATATACGGCCCTGCGCTATAGATACGGCCCTGCGCTATAGATACGCTCCTGCGCTATAGTTATACGGCCCTGCGCTATAGATATACGGCCCTGCGCTGTAGATATACAGCCCTGCGCTATAGATACGCTCCTGCGCTATAGGTATACGGCCCTGCGCTGTAGATATACGGCCCTGCGCTGTAGATATACAGCCCTGCACTATAGATACGCTCCTGCGCTATAGATAAATGGCCCTGCGCTATAGATACAGCCCTGCGCTATAGATACGGACCTGCACTATAGATATACGGCCCTGCGCTATAGATATACGGCCCTGCGCTATAGATACGGCCCTGCGCTATAGATACGCTCCTGCACTATAGATATACGCTTCTGCACTATAGATATACAGCCCTGCGCTATAGATATACGGCCTTGCAGTATATATACGCTCCTGCACTATAGATATATGGCCCTGCACTATAGCTATACGGCCCTGAGCTATAGATACAGCCCTGCGCTATAGATACAGCCCTGCGCTATAGATACGCTCCTGCACTCTAGATATACGGCCCTGCGCTATAGATATACGGCCCTGCACTATATATACGCTCCTGCGCTATAGATATACGGCCCTGCACTATAGATATGGCCCTGCGCTATAGATACAGCCCTGCGCTATAGATACGCACCTGCGCTATAGATATACGGCCCTGCGCTATAGATACGCTCCTGCGCTATAGATATACGGCCCTGAACTATAGATACGCTCCTGCGCTATAGATATACGGCCCTGCGCTATAGATATATGGCCCTGCACTATAGATACGGCCCTGCGCTATAGATATAGGGCCCTGCACTATATATACGCTCCTGCTCTATAGATATACGGCCCTGCACTATAGATACGGCCCTGCGCTATAGATACAGCCCTGCGCTATAGATATATGGCCCTGCGCTATAGATACAGCCCTGCGCTATAGATACGCTCCTGCGCTATAGATATACGGCCCTGCGCTATAGATATACGGCCCAGCGCTATAGATACGTTCCTGCGCTATAGGTATACGGCCCTGCGCTATAGATACGCTCCTGCGCTATAGGTATACGGCCCTGCGCTATAGTTATACGGCCCTGCGCTATAGATATACGGCCCTGCGCTATAGATATACGGCCCTGTCCTATGGATATAGCCCTGCGCTATAGATATACGGCCCTGCGCTATAGATACGGCCCTGCACTATAGATATACGCTTCTGCGCTATAGATATACGGCCCTGCGCTATAGATACAGCCCTGCACTACAGATATACGGCCCTGCACTATAGATATACAGCCCTGCGCTATAGATATACGCTCCTGCACTATAGATACGCTCCTGCGCTATAGATACAGCCCTGCGCTATAGATATATGGCCCTGCGCTATAGATACAGCCCTGCCCTATAGATATACGGCCCTGCACTATAGATATACGGCCCTGCGCTATAGATATACGGCCCTGCACTATAGATATACGGCCCTGCGCTATAGATACAGCCCTGCGCTATAGATACGCTCCTGCGCTATAGTTATACGGCCCTGCGCTATAGATATACGGCCCTGCGCTGTAGATATACAGCCCTGCGCTATAGATACGCTCCTGCGCTATAGGTATACGGCCCTGCGCTATAGATATACGGCCCTGCGCTGTAGATATACAGCCCTGCACTATAGATACGCTCCTGCGCTATAGATAAATGGCCCTGCGCTATAGATACAGCCCTGTGCTATAGATACGGCCCTGCACTATAGATATACGGCCCTGCGCTATAGATATATGGCCCTGCGCTATAGATACGGCCCTGCGCTATAGATACGCTCCTGCACTATAGATATACGCTTCTGCGCTATAGATATACAGCCCTGCGCTATAGATATACGGCCTTGCAGTATATATACGCTCCTGCACTATAGATATATGGCCCTGCACTATAGCTATACAGCCCTGAGCTATAGATACAGCCCTGCGCTATAGATACAGCCCTGCGCTATAGATACGCTCCTGCACTCTAGATATACGGCCCTGCGCTATAGATATACGGCCCTGCACTATATATACGCTCCTGCGCTATAGATATACGGCCCTGCACTATAGATACGGCCCTGCGCTATAGATACAGCCCTGCGCTATAGATACGCACCTGCGCTATAGATATACGGCCCTGCGCTATAGATACGCTCCTGCGCTATAGATATACGGCCCTGAACTATAGATACGCTCCTGCGCTATAGATATACGGCCCTGCGCTATAGATATATGGCCCTGCACTATAGATACGGCCCTGCGCTATAGATATAGGGCCCTGCACTATATATACGCTCCTGCACTATAGATATACGGCCCTGCACTATAGATACGGCCCTGCGCTATAGATACAGCCCTGCGCTATAGATATATGGCCCTGCGCTATAGATACAGCCCTGCGCTATAGATACGCTCCTGCGCTATAGATATACGGCCCTGCGCTATAGATATACGGCCCAGCGCTATAGATACGTTCCTGCGCTATAGGTATACGGCCCTGCGCTATAGATACGCTCCTGCGCTATAGGTATATGGCCCTGCGCTATAGTTATACGGCCCTGCGCTATAGGTATACGGCCCTGCGCTATAGATATACGGCCCTGTCCTATGGATATAGCCCTGCGCTATAGATATACGGCCCTGCGCTATAGATACGGCCCTGCACTATAGATATACGCTTCTGCGCTATAGATATACGGCCCTGCGCTATAGATACAGCCCTGCACTACAGATATACGGCCCTGCACTATAGATATACAGCCCTGCGCTATAGATATACGGCCCTGCGCTATAGATACGGCCCTGCGCTATAGATACGGCCCTGCGCTATAGATATACGGCCCTGCGCTATAGATATATGGCCCTGCACTATAGATACGGCCCTGCGCTATAGATATACGGCCCTGCGCTATAGATATACGGACTTGCGCTATAGATATACGGCCCTGCGCTATATATACGCTCCTGCACTATAGATATACGGCCCTGCACTATAGATATACGGCCCTGCGCTATAGATATACGGCACTGCGCTATAGATATACGGCCCTGCGCTATAGATATACGGCCCTGTCCTATGGATATAGCCCTGCGCTATAGATATACGGCCCTGCGCTATAGATACGGCCCTGCACTATAGATATACGCTTCTGCGCTATAGATATACGGCCCTGCGCTATAGATACAGCCCTGCACTACAGATATACGGCCCTGCACTATAGATATACAGCCCTGCGCTATAGATATACGGCCCTGCGCTATAGATACGGCTCTGCACTATAGATACGGCCCTGCGCTATAGATATACGGCCCTGCGCTATAGATATATGGCCCTGCACTATAGATACGGCCCTGCACTATAGATATACGGCCCTGCGCTATAGATATACGGACTTGCGCTATAGATATACGGCCCTGCGCTACATATACGCTCCTGCACTATAGATATACGGCCCTGCACTATAGATATACGGCCCTGCGCTATAGATATACGGCACTGCGCTATAGATATACGGCCCTGCGCTATAGATATACGGCCCTGCACTATAGATACGCTCCTGCGCTATAGATATGCTCCTGCGCTATAGATACAGCCCTGCGCTATAGATATGGCCCTGCGCTATAGATATACGGCCCTGCACTATAGATACGCTCCTGCCCTATAGATATACGGCCCTGCCCTATAGATACGCTCCTGCGCTCTAGATATACGGCCCTGCGCTATAGATATACGGCCCTGCACTATATATACGCTCCTGCACTATAGATATACGGCCCTGCACTATAGATACGGCCCTACACTATAGATACAGCCCTGCGCTATAGATACGCTCCTGCACTATAGATATATGGCCCTGCACTATAGATACGCTCCTGCGCTATAGATACGCCCCTGCACTATAGATACGCTCCTGCGCTATAGATACGCTCCTGCACTATAGATATACAGCCCTACACTATATATATACGGCCCTGCACTATAGATATGGCCCTGCACTATATATATATACGGCCCTGCACTATAGATATACGACCCTGCGCTATAGATACGCTCCTGCGCTATAGATACGCCACTGCGCTATAGATACGCTCCTGCGCTATAGATACGGCCCTGCGCTATAGATACGGCCCTGCGCTATAGATACGCTCCTGCGCTATAGATATACGGCCCTGCGCTATAGATACGCTCCTGCGCTATAGATACGCTCCTGCACTATACATATACGGCCCTACACTATATATATACGGCCCTGCACTATAGATACGGCCCTGCACTATAGATATACGGCCCTGCGCTATAGATACGCTCCTGCGCTATAGATACAGCCCTGCGCTATAGATACGCTCCTGCGCTATAGATACCGCCCTGCGCTATAGATACGGCCCTGCGCTATAGATACGCTCCTGCACTATAGATATACGGCCCTGCGCTATAGATACGCTCCTGCGCTATAGATACGGCCCAGCACTATAGATATACGGCCCTGCGCTATAGATACGCTCCTGCGCTATAGATACGCTCCTGCGCTATAGATAGTGCTCATGCACTATAGATATACGGCCCTGCACTATAGATACGGTCCTGCGCTATAGATACGCTCCTGCACTATAGCTATACGGCCCTGCCCTATAGATACGCTCCTGCGCTATAGATATACGGCCCTGTGCTATAGATACGCCCTTGCACTATAGATATACGGCCCTGCACTATAGATATATGGCCCTGCGCTATAGATACGCTCCTGCGCTATAGATACGCCCCTGCACTATAGATACGGCCCTGCGCTATGGATACGCTCCTGCGCTATAGATACGCTCCTGCACTATAGATACGCTCCTGCGCTATAGATATACGGCCCTGCACTATAGATATACGGCCCTGCGCTATACATAGGCTCCAGCGCTATAGATTTACGGCCCTGCACTATAGATACGCTCCTGCGCTATAGATACGCTCCTGCACTATAGCTATACGGCCCTGCACTATAGATACGCTCCTGCACTATAGATATACGGCCCTGCGCTATAGATACGCTCCTGCGCTATAGATACGCCCCTGCACTATAGATATATGGCCCTGCACTATAGATACGGCCCTGCGCTATAGATATACGGCCCTGCGCTATAGATATACAGCCCTGCGCTATATATACGCTCCTGCACTATAGATATACGGCCCTACACTATATATATATGGCCCTGCACTATAGATATGGCCCTGCGCTATAGATATATGGCCCTGCGCTATAGATATACGGCCCTGCGTTATATATACGCTCCTGCACTATAGATATACGGCCCTGTGCTATAGATACGGCCCTGCGCTATAGATATACGGCCCTGCGCTATAGATATACGGCCCTGCACTATAGATATACGGCCCTGCGCTATAGATATACGGCCCTGCGCTATAGATATATGGCCCTGCGCTACAGATACGCTCCTGCCCTATAGATATACGGCCCTGCGCTATAGATATGCTCTTGCGCTATAGATACAGCCCTGCGCTATAGAAATGGCCCTGCACTATAGATATACGGCCCTGCACTATAGATACGCTCCTGCCCTATAGATATACGGCCCTGCCCTATAGATACGCTCCTGCGCTATAGATATATGGCCCTGTGCTATAGGTATACGGCCCTGCGCTATAGATACGGCCCTGCGCTATAGATATATACGGCCCTGCGCTATAGATATACAGCCCTGCGCTATAGATACGCTCCTGCGCTATAGATATACGGCCCTGCGTTATAGATACGGCCCTGCCCTATAGATATACGGCCCTGCCCTATAGATATACGGCCCTGCGCTATAGACACGCCCCTGCGCTATAGACATGCCCCTGCACTATAGACACTCCCCTGCACTATAGACACTCCCCTGCACTATAGACACGCCCCTGCGCTATAGACACTCCCCTGCACTATAGACACGCCCCTGCACTATAGACACTCCCCTGCACTATAGACACGCCCCTGCGCTATAGACACAGCACTGCTTGGACAACATTTTAGTACTTAGTAATAGGGCTGCACACAAAGGGGCTGAAAAGGAGCAAAGCAAAGGAGCACATTTGCACCAATGCAAAACTACGTTGCACTGCAGGTGGGGCATATGTAAGATGTGCAGAGAGATTTATGTTGGGTACACACTGGCCGATATATTGTCCGGCTGTTATATGGTGTGTGCGTCGGCCGGTGTGTACAGACGATATGTCTGTGAGCGATGTTGCGCCAAATAGCCCTGTTTAGTGCATCATGGACCTTGCTACTTACCTGCGACACAATACTAATCCTTAGCACCATGTACGCTATAAGCAAACTAAGAGGCAAAATTGAGGACAAGTACACAATCTAGGGTAAAAATACAAAATCCACGTCTGATACGAGTGACCTGCGCTGCCCATCGTGATGCTTAATCTATGACTTAATGCCAATTCCATTGCTACACAATGACTGATCCTAAGTACCTATTACACTATAAGCAAAGTAAGATGCAGTATTGAGGAAAAAGTGCGCAGTCTGCGCAAAAACGTAAAGACAGGTTCGATACCAGTGAGCCAGACGCACCATTATTATCTGCAACTTTATACCATACGTGCCTTACAGCTCATTCGATGTGCGTCCAATGTCGCGTCGCACATGATCTCACGCGGGGAACCTAGTACCTGGCATTAGCATATTTCCGCACATAAACGGCAAGCATGATTGCAGCGGTGAATGGAGAAGTGTACAACTCTCAATCAGGCCCAATATGTGGTTTTCTTCCATTTCATGCTTTTTTCTACTTGTAATAATCTCTAATAGCGTAATATAAATAGCGTAATATAAAACGTTTATTGCATTTGCTGTAACAAATAGATTTCCTGAACAAGCAATTTTCTTCCATATCCAAGAACAAATAACCCATTTATCCCATTACCTATAGGATATTGCTCCTTTATTCCGTTAATAATAATATCAGTCATGGTTATTGTGTTTCCTGCCTAATTTCCATTTGTAATAACAAAGTCTAATAGCAGAGAAAATGTATATTCCTTTTACACTAACACACAACCCAGCTATACAATTCCCTGCATTGTCACTAACATACATCCCAGCTATACAATTCCCTGCATTGTCACTAACATACATCCCAGCTATACAATTCCCTGCATTGTCACTAACATACATCCCAGCTATACATTTCCCTGCATTGTCACTAACATACATCCCAGCTATACATTTCCCTTCATTGTCACTAATATACAGTACAACCCAGCTATACAATTCCCTGCATTGTCACTAACATACATCCCAGCTATACAATTCCCTGCATTGTCACTAACATACATCCCAGCTATACAATTCCCTGCATTGTCACCAACATACATCCCAGCTATACAATTCCCTGCATTGTCACTAACATACATCCCAGCTATACAATTCCCTGCATTGTCACTAACATACATCCCAGCTATACAATTCCCTGCATTGTCACTAACATACATCCCAGCTATACAAGTCCCTGCATTGTCGCTAACATACATCCCAGCTATACAATTCCCTGCATTGTCGCTAACATACATCCCAGCTATACAATTCCCTGCATTGTCGCTAACATACATCCCAGCTATACAATTCCCTGCATTGTCACGAACATACAACCCAGCTATACAATTCCCTGCATTGTCACGAACATACAACCCAGCTATACAATTCCCTGCATTGTCACGAACATACAACCCAGCTATACAATTCCCTGCATTGTCACTATCATACAACCCAGCTATACAATTGCCTGCATTGTCACTAACATACATCCCAGCTATACAATTCCCTGCATTGTCACTAACATACATCCCAACTATACAAGTCCCTGCATTGTCACTAACATACATCCCAGCTATACATTTCCCGGCGTTGTCTCTAACATACATCCCAGCTATACATTTCCCTGCATTGTCACTAACATACATCCCAGCTATACATTTCCCTGCATTGTCACTAACGTACAACCCAGCTATACATTTCCCTGCATTGTCACTAACATACATCCCAGCTATACATTTCCCTGCATTGTCACTAACATACAGCCCAGCTATCCAATTCCCTGCATTGTCACTAACATACATCCCAGCTATACATTTCCCTGCATTGTCACTAACATACATCCCAGCTATACAATTCCCTGCATTGTCACTAACATACATCCCAGCTATACATTTCCCTGCATTGTCACTAACATACATCCCAGCTATACATTCCCTGCATTGTCACTAACATACATCCCAGCTATACAATTCCCTGCGTTGTCACTAACGTACATCCCAGCTATACAATTCCCTGCATTGTCACTAACGTACATCCCAGCTATACAATTCCCTGCATTGTCACTAACATACAGCCCAGCTATACAATTCCCTGCATTGTCACTAACGTACATCCCAGCTATACAATTCCCTGCATTGTCACTAACGTACATCCCAGCTATACAATTCCCTGCATTGTCACTAACGTACATCCCAGCTATACAATTCCCTGCATTGTCACTAACATACATCCCAGCTATACAATTCCCTGCATTGTCACTAACATACATCCCAGCTATACAATTCCTTGCATTGTCACTAACATACATCCCAGCTATAGATTTCCCTGCATTGTCACTAACATACATCCCAGCTATACAATTCCCTGCATTTTCACTAACATACATCCCAGCTATACAATTCCCTGCATTTTCACTAACATACATCCTAGCTATACAATTCCCTGCATTGTCACTAACATGCAGCCCAGCTATACAATTCCCTGCATTGTCACTAATGTTAGTGACAATGCAGCTATACAATTCCCTGCTTTGTCACTAACATACAACCCAGCTATACAATTCCCTGCATAGTCACTAACATACAACCCAGCTATACAATTCCCTGCATTGTCACTAACATACATCCCAGCTATACAATTCCCTGCATTGTCACTAACATACATCCCAGCTATACAATTCCCTGCATTGTCACTAACATACATCCCAGCTATACAATTCCCTGCATTGTCACTAATATACAACCCAGCTATACAATTCCCTGCATAGTCACTAACATACAACCGAGGTATAGAATTCCCTGCATAGTCACTAACATACAACCCAGGTATAGAATTCACTGCATTGTCACTAATATACAACCCAGCTATACAATTCCCTGCATAGTCACTAACATACAACCCAGGTAAAGAATTCCCTGCATTGTCACTAACATACAACCCAGGTATAGAATTCCCTGCATTGTACGGCGACCGAGATTGCAGACTATTCCATTTCCTACTATGCAGTACAGTGCATCTTCCTACTACGTCTTACTCTGCTACATACCTTTATTCTTTGCTGTTCATTTTAATTTAATTCTACTCCTTCGGCTTAATATATCCATTCTCCAGTCCTCGACACGCACACATACACACATGCACACGTACACACATGCACACGTACACACACACACATGCACACGTACACACACACACATGGACACGTACAGAGCCGTAACTAGAATTTTTGGTGCCCTGTGCCAGAAAGAGCATTGGTCCTTCCCCCCATTTGTTAAATCGGGACATAATATAGTGCACCTGAAATAGGGCCATGGCCTCATGGGGAAGGGCCAGGGAAGAGATAGGGGAGGCCAGGAGATGCTGGGGATAAATAAGGACATAATATAGTGCACCTGAGAGAGGATAATGGCCTCATGGGAAAGGGCCAGGGAAGAGATAGGGGAGGCCAGGAGATGCTGGGGATAAATAGGGACATAATATAGTGCACCTGAGAGAGGGCCATGGCCTCATGGGGAAGGGCCAGGGAAGAGATAGGAGAGGCCAGGAGATGCTGGGGTTAAAATTGGGACATAATAAAGTGCACCTGAGAGAGGGCCATGGCCTCATGGGGAAGGGCCAGGGAAGAGATAGGGGAGGCCAGGAGATGCTGGGGATAAATAGGGACATAATATAGTGCACCTGAGAGAGGGCCATGGCCTCATGGGGAAGGGCCAGGGAAGTGATAGGAGAGGCCAGGAGATGCTGGGGATAAATAGGGACATAATATAGTGCACCTGAGAGAGGGCCATGGCCTCATGGGGAAGGGCCAGGGAAGAGATAGGGGAGGCCAGGAGATGCTGGGGATAAATAGGGACATAATATAGTGCACCTGAGAGAGGGCCATGGCCTCATGGTGAAGAGCCAGGGAAGAGATAGGTGAGGCCAGGAGATGCTGGGGATAAATAGGTACATAATATAGTGCACCTGAGAGAGGGCCATGGCCTCATGGGGAAGCGCCAGGGAAGAGATAGGAGAGGCCAGGAGATGCTGGGGATAAAATAGGGACATAATATAGTGCACCTGAGAGAGGGCCCTGGCCTCATGGGGAAGGGCCAGGGAAGAGTTAGGAGAGGCCAGGAGATGCTGGGGATAAATAGGGACATAATATAGTGCACCTGAGAGAGGGCCATGGCCTCATGAGGAAGGGCCAGGGAAGAGATAGGAGAGGCCAGGAGATGCTGGGGATAAAATAGGGACATAATATAGTGCACCTGAGAGAGGGCCATGGCCTCATGGGGAAGGGCCAGGGAAGTGATAGGGGAGGCCAGGAGATGCTGGGGATAAATAGGGACATAATATAGTGCACCTGAGAGAGGGCCATGGCCTCATGGGGAAGGGCCAGGGAAGAGGTAGGGGAGGCCAGGAGATGCTGGGGATAAATAGGGCCATAATATAGTGCACCTGAGAGAGGGCCATGGCCTCATGGGGAAGGGCCAGGGAAGAGATAGGGGAGGCCAGGAGATGCTGGGGATAAATAGGGACATAATATAGTGCACCTGAGAGAGGGCCATGGCCTCATGGGGAAGGACCAGGGAAGAGATAGGAGAGGCGAGGAGATGCTGGGGATAAATAGGGACATAATATAGTGCACCTGAGAGAGGGCCATGGCCTCATGGGGAAGGGCCAGGGAAGAGATAGGGGAGGCCAGGAGATGCTGGGGATAAATAGGGACATAATATAGTGCACCTGAGAGAGGGCCATGGCCTCATGGGGAAGGGCCAGGGAAGAGATAGGGGAGGCCAGGAGATGCTGGGGATAAATAGGGACATAATATAGTGCACCTGAGAGAGAGCCATGGCCTCATGGGGAAGGGCCTGGGAAGAGATAGGGGAGGCCAGGAGATGCTGGGGATAAAAGAAGAGGAAGCTACAAGTGAGAATAATAAGAAACAGAAAAACTGACACGCCCAAACAGCACCCCCTGCCCTGCAGTGCCCTGTGGCATGGCACTGATCGCACTACCCTAGTCACGGCCCTACACACATGCACACACACACACATACCCGTTCCTTGTGCTATACACACTAACAGCTCAATCACACTAACAGATTAGGGTCTGATTTAGATATAGCAACTGCGATTTCGCACGGAACGCAGCTGGGAAAATATCATATATTTCCAAGGCTCACCCGAGCACAAGGATGCCCACAGCTGCCTGCTCATATGCGTACGATGTTGCTTTCCTGCGTAAACATCTGTAACATCAACGGACATCAAGAGGCATCTTACCCTTTTGGCAGGTCTGATCAGCTGCAGACTTGGCAGCGCTCCTGACCTGACACGCTGAGGGCTCTCATGCTGCGTAGGGGATCACAAGGGCTATTTATGCACGCCCATGTAACAGCTTTTAACCGGTCAGATACGCCAGCGTTTTTCTGATCACCCCGGGTACCACCCCAAAATGCTGATAACCTGTCACTCACTTTGCGATGGATTGCTCTGCGTCCATAATCGTAATGCAGCTTATACGCATGCGCAATGGCAGACAATCGCTTCATCTACTGTACGTACATAATCCCCATTCTGTCTGTCTTTGAATCACGTCCTTAGTCACACAAGTCACACTAACATCCCAGTCACACGAGTCACACTAACATCCCAGTCACACAAGTCAAACTGACAGCTCAGTCACACAAGTCACACTGACAGCTCAGTCACAAAAGTCACACTGACAGCTCAGTCACACAAGTCACACTAACAGGCCAGTCACACAAATCACACTAACAGCTCAGTCACACAAATCACACTGACAGCTCAGTCAAACAAATCACACTAACAGCCCCGTCACACAAGTCAAACTAACAGGCCAGACACACAAGTCACACTGACAGCTCAGTCACAAAAGTCACACTGACAGCCCAGTCACAGTAGTCACACAAACAGGCCAGTCAAACAAGTCACACTAACAGGCCAGTCACTCAAGTCACACTGACAGTCCAGTCACACAAGTCACAGTGACAGCCCAGTCACACAAGTCACACTGACAGCTCAGTCACACAAATCACACTAACAGCCCAGTCACACTAACAGCCCAGTCACACAAATCACACTAACAGCCCAGTCACACAAGTCACACAAACAGGTCAGCCACACAAGTCCCACTAACAGCTCAGCCACACAATTCACACTGACAGCTCAGTCACAGAAATCACACTAACAAGTCAGTCACACAAGTCACACTGACAGCTCAGTCACACTAGCAGGCCAGTCACACAAGTCACACTAACAGGCCAGTCACACAAGTCACACTAACAACTCAGTCACACAAGTCACACTAACCACTAACAGCCCAGTCACACAAGTCACACAAATAGGTCAGTCACACAAGTCACACTAACAGCTCAGCCACACAAGTCACACTAACAGCTCAGCCACACAAGTCACACTGACAGCTCAGTCACACAAGTCACACTGACAGCCCAGTCACACTAACAGCCCAGTCACACAAGTCACACTGACAGCCCAGTCACACAAGTCACACTAACAGCCCAGTCACACAAATCACACTAACAGCCCAGTCACACAAGTCACACTGACAGCTCAGTCACACAAGTCACACTAACATGCCAGTCACACTAAAAGCCCAGTCACATAAGTCACACTGACAGCTCAGTCACACAAGTCACACTAACAGCCCAGTCACACAAATCACACTAACAGCCCAGTCACACTAGTCACACTAACAGGCCAGTCACACAAGTCACACTAACATCTCAGTCACACAAGTCACACTGACAGCTCAGTCACACTAAGAGGCCAGTCACACAAGTCACACTGACAGCTCAGTCACACAAATCACACTGACAGCACAGTCACACAAGTCACACTGACAGGCCAGTCACACAAGTCACACTAACAGCCCAGTCACACAAATCACACTAACAGCCCAGTCACACAAGTCACACAAACAGGTCAGTCACACAAGTCACACTGACAGATCAGTCACACAAGTCACACTGACAACTCAGTTACACAAGTCACACTGACAGCCCAGTCACACAAATCACACTGACAGCCCAGTCACACAAGTCACACTGACAGCCCAGTCACACAAGTCACACTAACATCCCAGTCACACAAATCACACTAACAACTAACAGCCCAGTCACACAAGTCACACAAATAGGTCAGTCAAACAAGTCACACTAACAGCTCAGCCACACAAGTCACACTAACAGCTCAGCCACAAAAGTCACACTGACAGCTCAGTCACACAAGTTACACTGACAGCCCAGTCACACAAGTCACACTAACAGCCCAGTCACACAAATCACACTGACAGCCCAGTCACACAAGTCACACTGACAGCCCAGTCACACAAGTCACACTAACATCCCAGTCACACAAATCACACTAACAACTAACAGCCCAGTCACACAAGTCACACAAATAGGTCAGTCACACAAGTCACACTAACAGCTCAGCCACACAAGTCACACTAACAGCTCAGCCACAAAAGTCACACTGACAGCTCAGTCACACAAGTTACACTGACAGCCCAGTCACACTAACAGCCCAGTCACACAAGTCACACTGACAGCCCAGTCACACAAGTCACACTAACATCCCAGTCACACAAATCACACTAACAACTAACAGCCCAGTCACACAAGTCACACAAATAGGTCAGTCAAACAAATCACACTAACAGCTCAGCCACACAAGTCACACTAACAGCTCAGCCACAAAAGTCACACTGACAGCTCAGTCACACAAGTTACACTGACAGCCCAGTCACACAAGTCACACTAACAGCCCAGTCACACAAATCACACTGACAGCCCAGTCACACAAGTCACACTGACAGCCCAGTCACACAAGTCACACTAACATCCCAGTCACACAAATCACACTAACAACTAACAGCCCAGTCACACAAGTCACACAAATAGGTCAGTCACACAAGTCACACTAACAGCTCAGCCACACAAGTCACACTAACAGCTCAGCCACAAAAGTCACACTGACAGCTCAGTCACACAAGTTACACTGACAGCCCAGTCACAATAACAGCCCAGTCACACAAGTCACACTGACAGCCCAGTCACACAAGTCACACTAACAGCCCAGTCACACAAATCACACTAACAGCCCAGTCACACAAGTCACACTAACAGCCCAGTCACTCAAGTCACACTAACATCCCAGTCACACAAATCACACTAACAACTCAGTCACACAAGTCACACTAACCACTAACAGCCCAGTCACACAAGTCACACAAATAGGTCAGTCACACAAGTCACACTAACAGCTCAGCCACACAAGTCACACTAACAGCTCAGCCACACAAGTCAAACTGACAGCTCAGTCACACAAGTCACACTGACAGCCCAGTCACACTAACAGCCCAGTCACACAAGTCACACTGACAGCCCAGTCACACAAGTCACACTAACAGCCCTGTCACACAAATCACACTAACAGCCCAGTCACACAAGTCACACTAACAGCCCAGTCACACAAGTCACACTGACAGCTCAGTCACACAAGTCACACTAACAGGCCAGTCACACTAACAGCCCAGTCACACAAGTCACACTGACAGATCAGTCACAAAAGTCACACTAACAGCCCAGTCACACAAATCACACTAACAGCCCTGTCACACTAGTCACACTAACAGGCCAGTCACACTAGTCACACTAACAGGCCAGTCACACAAGTCACACTAACAGCCCAGTCACACAAGTCACACTGACAGCTCAGTCACGCAAGTCACACTAACAGCCCAGTCACACAAATCACACTAACAGCCCAGTCACACTACTCACACTAACAGGCCAGTCACACAAGTCACACTAACATCTCAGACACACAAGTCACACTGACAGCTCAGTCACACTAAGAGGCCAGTCACACAAGTCACACTGACAGCTCAGTCACACAAATCACACTGACAGCACAGTCACACAAGTCATACTGACAGGCCAGTCACACAAGTCACACTAACAGGACAGTCACAAAAGTCACACTGACAGCTCAGTCAAACAAATCACAATAACAGCACAGTCACACAAGTTACACTAACAGTCCAGTCACAAAAATCACACTAATAGCCTAGTCACACAAGTCACACGAACAACTCAGTCACACAAGTCACACTGACATCTCAGTCACACAAGTCACACTAACAGGCCAGTCACACAGACAGCCCAGTCACACAAATCACACTAACAGCCCAGTCACACAAGTCACACAAACAGGTCAGTCACACAAGTCACACTGACAGATCAGTCACACAAGTCACACTGACAACTCAGTTACACAAGTCACACTGACAGCCCAGTCACACAAATCACACTGACAGCCCAGTCACACAAGTCACACTGACAGCCCAGTCACACAAGTCACACTAACATCCCAGTCACACAAATCACACTAACAACTAACAGCCCAGTCACACAAGTCACACAAATAGGTCAGTCAAACAAGTCACACTAAAAGCTCAGCCACACAAGTCACACTGACAGCTCAGTCACACAAGTCACACTAACAGCTCAGCCACAAAAGTTACACTGACAGCCCAGTCACACAAATTACACTGACAGCCCAGTCACACAAGTCACACTGACAGTCCAGTCACACAAGTCACACTAACATCCCAGTCACACAAATCACACTAACAACTAACAGCCCAGTCACACAAGTCACACAAATAGGTCAGTCACACAAGTCACACTAACAGCTCAGCCACACAAGTCACACTAACAGCTCAGCCACAAAAGTTACACTGACAGCCCAGTCACACTAACAGCCCAGTCACACAAGTCACACTGACAGCCCAGTCACACAAGTCACACTAACAGCCCAGTCACACAAATCACACTAACAGCCCAGTCACACAAGTCACACTAACAGCCCAGTCACTCAAGTCACACTAACATCCCAGTCACACAAATCACACTAACAACTCAGTCACACAAGTCACACTAACCACTAACAGCCCAGTCACACAAGTCACACAAATAGGTCAGTCACACAAGTCACACTAACAGCTCAGCCACACAAGTCACACTAACAGCTCAGCCACACAAGTCAAACTGACAGCTCAGTCACACAAGTCACACTGACAGCCCAGTCACACTAACAGCCCAGTCACACAAGTCACACTGACAGCCCAGTCACACAAGTCACACTAACAGCCCTGTCACACAAATCACACTAACAGCCCAGTCACACAAGTCACACTAACAGCCCAGTCACACAAGTCACACTGACAGCTCAGTCACACAAGTCACACTAACAGGCCAGTCACACTAACAGCCCAGTCACACAAGTCACACTGACAGATCAGTCACAAAAGTCACACTAACAGCCCAGTCACACAAATCACACTAACAGCCCTGTCACACTAGTCACACTAACAGGCCAGTCACACTAGTCACACTAACAGGCCAGTCACACAAGTCACACTAACAGCCCAGTCACACAAGTCACACTGACAGCTCAGTCACGCAAGTCAAACTAACAGCCCAGTCACACAAATCACACTAACAGCCCAGTCACACTACTCACACTAACAGGCCAGTCACACAAGTCACACTAACATCTCAGACACACAAGTCACACTGACAGCTCAGTCACACTAAGAGGCCAGTCACACAAGTCACACTGACAGCTCAGTCACACAAATCACACTGACAGCACAGTCACACAAGTCATACTGACAGGCCAGTCACACAAGTCACACTAACAGGACAGTCACAAAAGTCACACTGACAGCTCAGTCAAACAAATCACAATAACAGCACAGTCACACAAGTTACACTAACAGTCCAGTCACAAAAATCACACTAATAGCCTAGTCACACAAGTCACACGAACAACTCAGTCACACAAGTCACACTGACATCTCAGTCACACAAGTCACACTAACAGGCCAGTCACACAGACAGCCCAGTCACACAAGTCACACTAACAGCCCAGTCACATAAGTCACACTAACAGCCCAGTCACACTAACAGGCCAATCACACAAGTCACACTAACAGCTCAGTCACACAAGTCACACTAACAGGCCAGTCACACAAGTCACACTGACAGCTCATTCACACAAGCCACACTAACAGCCCAGTCACACAAATCACACTAACAGCCCAGTCACACAAATCACACTGACAGTTGAGTCACACTAGTCCCACTGACAGCTCAGTCACACAAATCACACTGACAACTCAGTCACACAAGTCACACTGACAAGCCAGTCACACAAGTCACACTGACAGCTAAGTCACACAAGTCACAGTACCATCTCATTCACTCAAGTCCCATTAACAGCTTTGTCACACAAAACACACTAGCAGCTCAGTCACACAAGTCCCATTAACAGCCCAGTCACACTAACAGCCCAGTCACACAAATCACACTGACAGCTGAGTCACACTATTCACACTGATAGTCCAGTCACACTAGTCACACTGACAACTCAGTCACACAAGTCACACTGACAGGCCAGTCACACAAGTCACAATGACAGCTCAGTCACACAAGTCACACTGACAGGCCAGTCACACAAGTCACACTGACAGATCAGTCACACAAGACACACTAACAGCTTCGTCACACAAGTTCCACTAACTGCTCAGTCACACAAGTCCCATTAACAGCTCAGTCACACAACTCCCATTAACATCTTCATCACACAAGTTCCACTAACAGCTCAGTCATACAAGTCACAGTACCATCTCAGTCACACAAGACACACTAATAGCTCAGTCACACAAATCAAACAAACAGCCAAATCACATAATTCCCATTAACAGCTTTGTCACACTAACACACTAACATCTCAGTCACACAAGTCCCATTAACAGCCCAGTCACACAAGACACACTAACAGCCCAGTCACACAAGTCACACTGACAGCCCAGTCACACAAGTCACACTAACAGCCCAGTCACTGAAGTCACACTGATAGTCCAGTCACAAAAGTCACACTAACAGCCCAGTCACTCAAGTCACACTGACAGCCCAGTCACACAAGTCACACTGACAGCCCACTCACACAAGTCACAATAACATCCCAGTCACACAAATCACACTAACAACTCAGTCACACAAGTCACACTAACAGCCCAGTCACACAAGTCACACAAATATGTCAGTCACTCAAGTCACACTAACAGCTCAGCCACACAAGTCACACTAACAGCTCAGCCACACAAGTCACACTGACAGCTCAGTCACACAAGTCACACTGACAGCCCAGTCACACTAACAGCCCAGTCACACAAGTCACACTGACAGCCCAGTCACACAAGTCACACTAACAGCCCAGTCACACAAATCACACTAACAGCCCAGTCACACAAGTCACACTAACAGCCCAGCCACACAAGTCACACTGACAGCTCAGTCACACAAGTCACACTAACAGGCCAGTCAAACTAACAACCCAGTCACACAAGTCACACTGACAGCTCAGTCACACAAGTCACACTAACAGCCCAGTCACACAAATCACACTAACAGCCCAGTCACACTAGTCACACTAACAGGCCAGTCACACTAGTCACACTAACATCTCAGTCACACAAGTCACACTGACAGCTCAGTCACACTAAGAGGCCAGTCACACAAGTCACACTGACAGCTCAGTCACACAAATCACACTGACAGCACAGTCACACAAGTCACACTGACAGCCCAGTCACACAAGTCACACTAACAGTCCAGTCACACAAATCACACTAACAGCCCAGTCACACAAGTCACAAAAACAGGTCAGTCACACTAACAGCTCAGCCACACAAGTCACACTGACAGCTCAGTCACACAAGTCACACTGACAACTCAGTTACACAAGTCACACTGACAGCCCAGTCACACAAGTCACACTAACATCCCAGTCACACAAATCACACTAACAACTCAGTCACACAAGTCACACTAACCACTAACAGCCCAGTCACACAAGTCACACTAACTGTCCAGTCACACAAATCACACTAACAGCCCAGTCACACAAGTCACACTAACAGCCCAGTCTCACAAGTCACACTGACAGCTCAGTCACACAAGTCACACTGACAGCTCAGTCACACAAGTCACACTAACAGCCCAGTCACACATTTCACACTGACAGCTCAGTCACACAAGTCACACTAACAGCCGAGTCACACAAATCACACTAACAGCCCAGTCACACTAACAGGCCAGTCACACGAGTCACACTAACATCTCAGTCACACAAGTCACACTGACAGCTCAGTCACACTAAGAGGCCAGTCACACAAGTCACACTGACAGCTCAGTCACACAAATCACACTGACAGCACAGTCACACAAGTCATACTGACAGGCCAGTCACACAAGTCACACTAACAGGATAGTCACACAAGTCACACTGACAGCTCAGTCAAAAAAATCACACTAACAGCACAGTCACACAAGTTACACTAACAGCCCAGTCACAAATATCACATTAACAGCCTAGTCACACAAGTCACATGAACAACTCAGTCACACAAGTCACACTGACATCTCAGTCACACAAGTCACACTAACAGGCCAGTCACACAAGTCACACTGACAGCTAAGTCACACAAGTCACAGTACCATCTCATTCACTCAAGTCCCATTAACAGCTTTGTCACACAAGACACACTAGCAGCTCAGTCACACAAGTCCCATTAACAGCCCAGTCACACTAACAGCCCAGTCACACAAATCACACTGACAGCTGAGTCACACTATTCACACTGACAGCTCAGTCACACTAGTCACACTGACAACTCAGTCACACAAGTCACACTGACAGGCCAGTCACACAAGTCACACTGACAGCTCAGTCACACAAGTCACACTGACAGGCCAGTCACACAAGTCCCATTAACAGCTCAGTCACACAAGTCCCATTAACATCTTCATCACACAAGTTCCACTAACAGGTCAGTCATACAAGTCACAGTACCATCTCAGTCACACAAGACATACTAATAGCTCAGTCACACAAATCAAACTATCAGCCAAATCACATAATTCCCATTAACAGCTTTGTCACACTAACACACTAACATCGCAGTCACACAAGTCCCATTAACAGCCCAGTCACACAAGACACACTAACAGCCCAGTCACACAAGTCACACTGACAGCCCAGTCACACAAGTCACACTAACAGCCCAGTCACTGAAGTCACACTGATAGTCCAGTCACAAAAGTCACACTAACAGCCCAGTCACTCAAGTCACACTGACAGCCCAGTCACACAAGTCACACTGACAGCCCACTCACACAAGTCACAATAACATCCCAGTCACACAAATCACACTAACAACTCAGTCACACAAGTCACACTAACAGCCCAGTCACACAAGTCACACAAATATGTCAGTCACTCAAGTCACACTAACAGCTCAGCCACACAAGTCACACTAACAGCTCAGCCACACAAGTCACACTGACAGCTCAGTCACACAAGTCACACTGACAGCCCAGTCACACTAACAGCCCAGTCACACAAGTCACACTGACAGCCCAGTCACACAAGTCACACTAACAGCCCAGTCACACAAATCACACTAACAGCCCAGTCACACAAGTCACACTAACAGCCCAGCCACACAAGTCACACTGACAGCTCAGTCACACAAGTCACACTAACAGGCCAGTCAAACTAACAACCCAGTCACACAAGTCACACTGACAGCTCAGTCACACAAGTCACACTAACAGCCCAGTCACACAAATCACACTAACAGCCCAGTCACACTAGTCACACTAACAGGCCAGTCACACTAGTCACACTAACATCTCAGTCACACAAGTCACACTGACAGCTCAGTCACACTAAGAGGCCAGTCACACAAGTCACACTGACAGCTCAGTCACACAAATCACACTGACAGCACAGTCACACAAGTCACACTGACAGCCCAGTCACACAAGTCACACTAACAGTCCAGTCACACAAATCACACTAACAGCCCAGTCACACAAGTCACAAAAACAGGTCAGTCACACTAACAGCTCAGCCACACAAGTCACACTGACAGCTCAGTCACACAAGTCACACTGACAACTCAGTTACACAAGTCACACTGACAGCCCAGTCACACAAGTCACACTAACATCCCAGTCACACAAATCACACTAACAACTCAGTCACACAAGTCACACTAACCACTAACAGCCCAGTCACACAAGTCACACTAACTGTCCAGTCACACAAATCACACTAACAGCCCAGTCACACAAGTCACACTAACAGCCCAGTCTCACAAGTCACACTGACAGCTCAGTCACACAAGTCACACTGACAGCTCAGTCACACAAGTCACACTAACAGCCCAGTCACACATTTCACACTGACAGCTCAGTCACACAAGTCACACTAACAGCCGAGTCACACAAATCACACTAACAGCCCAGTCACACTAACAGGCCAGTCACACGAGTCACACTAACATCTCAGTCACACAAGTCACACTGACAGCTCAGTCACACTAAGAGGCCAGTCACACAAGTCACACTGACAGCTCAGTCACACAAATCACACTGACAGCACAGTCACACAAGTCATACTGACAGGCCAGTCACACAAGTCACACTAACAGGATAGTCACACAAGTCACACTGACAGCTCAGTCAAAAAAATCACACTAACAGCACAGTCACACAAGTTACACTAACAGCCCAGTCACAAATATCACATTAACAGCCTAGTCACACAAGTCACATGAACAACTCAGTCACACAAGTCACACTGACATCTCAGTCACACAAGTCACACTAACAGGCCAGTCACACAAGTCACACTGACAGCTAAGTCACACAAGTCACAGTACCATCTCATTCACTCAAGTCCCATTAACAGCTTTGTCACACAAGACACACTAGCAGCTCAGTCACACAAGTCCCATTAACAGCCCAGTCACACTAACAGCCCAGTCACACAAATCACACTGACAGCTGAGTCACACTATTCACACTGACAGCTCAGTCACACTAGTCACACTGACAACTCAGTCACACAAGTCACACTGACAGGCCAGTCACACAAGTCACACTGACAGCTCAGTCACACAAGTCACACTGACAGGCCAGTCACACAAGTCACACTGACAGATCAGTCACACAAGACACACTAACAGTTTCGTCACACAAGTTCCACTAACATCTCAGTCACACAAGTCCCATTAACAGCTCAGTCACACAAGTCCCATTAACATCTTCATCACACAAGTTCCACTAACAGGTCAGTCATACAAGTCACAGTACCATCTCAGTCACACAAGACATACTAATAGCTCAGTCACACAAATCAAACTATCAGCCAAATCACATAATTCCCATTAACAGCTTTGTCACACTAACACATTAACATCTCAGTCACACAAGTCCCATTAACAGCCCAGTCACACAAGACACACTAACAGCCCAGTCACACAAGTCACACTGACAGCCCAGTCACACAAGTCACACAAATAGGTCAGTCACACAAGTCACACTAACAGCTCAGCCACACAAGTCACACTAACAGCTCAGCCACACAAGTCAAACTGACAGCTCAGTCACACAAGTCACACTGACAGCCCAGTCACACTAACAGCCCAGTCACACAAGTCACACTGACAGCCCAGTCACACAAGTCACACTAACAGCCCTGTCACACAAATCACACTAACAGCCCAGTCACACAAGTCACACTAACAGCCCAGTCACACAAGTCACACTGACAGCTCAGTCACACAAGTCACACTAACAGGCCAGTCACACTAACAGCCCAGTCACACAAGTCACACTGACAGATCAGTCACAAAAGTCACACTAACAGCCCAGTCACACAAATCACACTAACAGCCCTGTCACACTAGTCACACTAACAGGCCAGTCACACTAGTCACACTAACAGGCCAGTCACACAAGTCACACTAACAGCCCAGTCACACAAGTCACACTGACAGCTCAGTCACGCAAGTCACACTAACAGCCCAGTCACACAAATCACACTAACAGCCCAGTCACACTACTCACACTAACAGGCCAGTCACACAAGTCACACTAACATCTCAGACACACAAGTCACACTGACAGCTCAGTCACACTAAGAGGCCAGTCACACAAGTCACACTGACAGCTCAGTCACACAAATCACACTGACAGCACAGTCACACAAGTCATACTGACAGGCCAGTCACACAAGTCACACTAACAGGACAGTCACAAAAGTCACACTGACAGCTCAGTCAAACAAATCACAATAACAGCACAGTCACACAAGTTACACTAACAGTCCAGTCACAAAAATCACACTAATAGCCTAGTCACACAAGTCACACGAACAACTCAGTCACACAAGTCACACTGACATCTCAGTCACACAAGTCACACTAACAGGCCAGTCACACAGACAGCCCAGTCACACAAGTCACACTAACAGCCCAGTCACATAAGTCACACTAACAGCCCAGTCACACTAACAGGCCAATCACACAAGTCACACTAACAGCTCAGTCACACAAGTCACACTAACAGGCCAGTCACACAAGTCACACTGACAGCTCATTCACACAAGCCACACTAACAGCCCAGTCACACAAATCACACTAACAGCCCAGTCACACAAATCACACTGACAGCTGAGTCACACTAGTCACACTGACAGCTCAGTCACACAAATCACACTGACAACTCAGTCACACAAGTCACACTGACAAGCCAGTCACACAAGTCACACTGACAGCTAAGTCACACAAGTCACAGTACCATCTCATTCACTCAAGTCCCATTAACAGCTTTGTCACACAAAACACACTAGCAGCTCAGTCACACAAGTCCCATTAACAGCCCAGTCACACTAACAGCCCAGTCACACAAATCACACTGACAGCTGAGTCACACTATTCACACTGATAGTCCAGTCACACTAGTCACACTGACAACTCAGTCACACAAGTCACACTGACAGGCCAGTCACACAAGTCACAATGACAGCTCAGTCACACAAGTCACACTGACAGGCCAGTCACACAAGTCACACTGACAGATCAGTCACACAAGACACACTAACAGCTTCGTCACACAAGTTCCACTAACTGCTCAGTCACACAAGTCCCATTAACAGCTCAGTCACACAACTCCCATTAACATCTTCATCACACAAGTTCCACTAACAGCTCAGTCATACAAGTCACAGTACCATCTCAGTCACACAAGACACACTAATAGCTCAGTCACACAAATCAAACAAACAGCCAAATCACATAATTCCCATTAACAGCTTTGTCACACTAACACACTAACATCTCAGTCACACAAGTCCCATTAACAGCCCAGTCACACAAGACACACTAACAGCCCAGTCACACAAGTCACACTGACAGCCCAGTCACACAAGTCACACTAACAGCCCAGTCACTGAAGTCACACTGATAGTCCAGTCACAAAAGTCACACTAACAGCCCAGTCACTCAAGTCACACTGACAGCCCAGTCACACAAGTCACACTGACAGCCCACTCACACAAGTCACAATAACATCCCAGTCACACAAATCACACTAACAACTCAGTCACACAAGTCACACTAACAGCCCAGTCACACAAGTCACACAAATATGTCAGTCACTCAAGTCACACTAACAGCTCAGCCACACAAGTCACACTAACAGCTCAGCCACACAAGTCACACTGACAGCTCAGTCACACAAGTCACACTGACAGCCCAGTCACACTAACAGCCCAGTCACACAAGTCACACTGACAGCCCAGTCACACAAGTCACACTAACAGCCCAGTCACACAAATCACACTAACAGCCCAGTCACACAAGTCACACTAACAGCCCAGCCACACAAGTCACACTGACAGCTCAGTCACACAAGTCACACTAACAGGCCAGTCAAACTAACAACCCAGTCACACAAGTCACACTGACAGCTCAGTCACACAAGTCACACTAACAGCCCAGTCACACAAATCACACTAACAGCCCAGTCACACTAGTCACACTAACAGGCCAGTCACACTAGTCACACTAACATCTCAGTCACACAAGTCACACTGACAGCTCAGTCACACTAAGAGGCCAGTCACACAAGTCACACTGACAGCTCAGTCACACAAATCACACTGACAGCCCAGTCACACAAGTCACACTGACAGCCCAGTCACACAAGTCACACTAACAGCCCAGTCACACAAATCACACTAACAGCCCAGTCACACAAGTCACAAAAACAGGTCAGTCACACTAACAGCTCAGCCACACAAGTCACACTGACAGCTCAGTCACACAAGTCACACTGACAACTCAGTTACACAAGTCACACTGACAGCCCAGTCACACAAGTCACACTAACATCCCAGTCACACAAATCACACTAACAACTCAGTCACACAAGTCACACTAACCACTAACAGCCCAGTCACACAAGTCACACTAACTGTCCAGTCACACAAATCACACTAACAGCCCAGTCACACAAGTCACACTAACAGCCCAGTCTCACAAGTCACACTGACAGCTCAGTCACACAAGTCACACTGACAGCTCAGTCACACAAGTCACACTAACAGCCCAGTCACACATTTCACACTGACAGCTCAGTCACACAAGTCACACTAACAGCCGAGTCACACAAATCACACTAACAGCCCAGTCACACTAACAGGCCAGTCACACGAGTCACACTAACATCTCAGTCACACAAGTCACACTGACAGCTCAGTCACACTAAGAGGCCAGTCACACAAGTCACACTGACAGCTCAGTCACACAAATCACACTGACAGCACAGTCACACAAGTCATACTGACAGGCCAGTCACACAAGTCACACTAACAGGATAGTCACACAAGTCACACTGACAGCTCAGTCAAAAAAATCACACTAACAGCACAGTCACACAAGTTACACTAACAGCCCAGTCACAAATATCACATTAACAGCCTAGTCACACAAGTCACATGAACAACTCAGTCACACAAGTCACACTGACATCTCAGTCACACAAGTCACACTAACAGGCCAGTCACACAAGTCACACTGACAGCTAAGTCACACAAGTCACAGTACCATCTCATTCACTCAAGTCCCATTAACAGCTTTGTCACACAAGACACACTAGCAGCTCAGTCACACAAGTCCCATTAACATCTTCATCACACAAGTTCCACTAACAGGTCAGTCATACAAGTCACAGTACCATCTCAGTCACACAAGACATACTAATAGCTCAGTCACACAAATCAAACTAACAGCCAAATCACATAATTTCCATTAACAGCTTTGTCACACTAACACATTAACATCTCAGTCACACAAGTCCCATTAACAGCCCAGTCACACAAGACACACTAACAGCCCAGTCACACAAGTCACACTGACAGCCCAGTCACACAAGTCACACTAACAGCCCAGTCACTGAAGTCACACTGATAGTCCAGTCACACAAGTCACACTAACGGCCCAGTCACTCAAGTCACACTGACAGCCCAGTCACACAAGTCACACTGACAGCCCAGTCACACAAGTCACACTAACATCCCAGTCACACAAATCACACTAACAACTCAGTCACACAAGTCACACTAACCACTAACAGCCCAGTCACACAAGTCACACAAATAGGTCAGTCACACAAGTCACACTAACAGCTCAGCCACACAAGTCACACTAACAGCTCAACCACACAAGTGACACAGACAGCTCAGTCACACAAGTCACACTGACAGCCCAGTCACACTAACAGCCCAGTCACACAAGTCACACTGACAGGCAAGTCACACAAGTCACACTAACAGCCCAGTCACACAAATCACACTAACAGCCCAGTCACACAAGTCACACTAACAGCCCAGCCACACAAATCACACTGACAGCTCAGTCACACAAGTCACATTAACAGGCCAGTCACACTAACAGCCCAGTCACACAAGTCACACTGACAGCTCAGTCACACAAGTCACACTAACAGCCCAGTCACACAAATCACACTAACAGCCCAGTCACACTAGTCACACTAACAGGCCAGTCACACAAGTCACACTAACATCTCAGTCACACGACTCACACTGACAGCTCAGTCACACTAAGAGGCCAGTCACACAAGTCACACTGACAGCTCAGTCACACAAATCACACTGACAGCACAGTCACACAAGTCACACTGACAGGCCAGTCACACAAGTCACACTAACAGCCCAGTCACACAAATCACACTAACAGCCCAGTCACACAAGTCACACAAACAGGTCAGTCACACTAACAGCTCAGCCACACAAGTCACACTGACAGCTCAGTCACACAAGTCACACTGATAACTCAGTTACACAAGTCACACTGACAGCCTAGTCACACAAGTCACACTAACATCCCAGTCACACAAATCACACTAACAACTCAGTCACACAAGTCACACTAACCACTAACAGCCCAGTCACAAAAGTCACACTAACAGTCCAGTCACACAAATCACACTAACAGCCCAGTCACACAAGTCACACTAACAGCCCAGTCTCACAAGTCACACTAACAGGCCAGTCACACTAACAGCCATGTCACACAATTCACACTGACAGCTCAGTCACACAAGTCACACTAACAGCCGAGTCACACAAATCACACTAACAGCCCAGTCACACTAACAGGCCAGTCATACAAGTCACACTAACATCTCAGTCACACAAGTCACTCTGACAGCTCAGTCACACAAATCACACTGACAGCACAGTCACACAAGTCACACTAGCAACTCAGTCACATAAGTCACACTAACAGCCCAGTCACACTAACAGGCCAATCACACAAGTCACACTGACAGCTCTGTCACAAGTCACACTAACAGGCCAGTCACACAAGTCACACTGACAGCTCATTCACACAAGCCACACTAATAGCCCAGTCACACAAATCACACTAACAGCCAAGTCACACAAATCACACTAACAGCCCAGTCACACAAATCACACTGACAGCTGAGTCACACTAGTCACACTGACAGCTCAGTCACACAAATCGCACTGACAACTCAGTCACACAAGTTACACTAACAAGCCAGTCACACAAGTCACACTGACAGCTAAGTCACCCAAGTCACAGTACCATCTCAGTCACTCAAGTCCCATTAACAGCTTTGTCACACAAGACACACTAGCATCTCAGTCACACAAGTCCCATTAACAGCCCAGTCACACTAACAGCCCAGTCACACAAATCACACTGACAGCTGAGTCACACTATTCACACTGACAGCTCAGTTGCACTAGTCACTCTGATAGCTCAGTCACACAAGTCACACTAACAGGCCAGTCACACAAGTCACACTGACAGCTCAGTCACACAAGTCACACTGAAAGGCCAGTCACACAAGTCACACTGACAGATCAGTCACACAATACACACTAACAGCTTCGTCACACAAGACACACTGACAGCCCAGTCACACAAGCTACAGTACCATCTCAGTCACAAAAGACACACTAATAGCTCAGTCACACAAGTCACACTGACAGCTCAGTCACACAAGACACACTAATATCTCAGTCACACAAGTCCCATTAAAAGCTTTGTCACACAAGTCCCATTAACATCTTCATCACACAAGTTCCACTAACAGCTCAGTCATACAAGTCACAGTACCATCTCAGTCACACAAGACACACTAATAGCTCAGTCATACAAATCAAACTAACAGCCCAATCACATAATTCCCATTAACAGCTTAGCCACACTAACACACTAACATCTCAGTCACACAAGTCCCATTAACAGCCCAGTCACACAAGACACACTAACAGCCCAGTCACACAAGTCACACTGACAGCCCAGTCACACAAGTCACACTAACAGCCCAGTCACTGAAGTCACACTGATAGCCCAGTCACACAAGTCACAGTACCATCTCAGTCACACAAGACACACTAATAGCTCAGCAACACAAGTCCCATTTACAGCTCAATTACACTACCAGCTCAGTCACACAAGTCACACTACCATCTCAGTCACACAAGTCACACTACCAGCTCACTCATACAAGACACACTAATAGCTCAGCCACACAAATCACACTAACAGCCGAATCACATAAGTCCCATTAACAGCTTCGTCACACAGGGCACACTAACAGCTCAGTCAAACAAGTCCCATTAGCAGCTCATTCAAACAAGTCCCATTAACAGACCAGTCACACAAGACACACTGACAGCTCAGTCACACAAGTCACACTGACAGCCCAGTCACACAAGTCACATTGACAGCCCAGTCACACAAGTCACACTGACAGCCCAGTCACACAAGTCACACAGACAGCCCAGTCACACAAGACACACTGACAGCTCAGTCACACAAGTCACACTCACAGCCCAGTCACACAAGTCACACTAACAGCCCAGTCACACAAGTCACACTGACAGCCCAGTCACACAAGTCACACTGATAACTCAGTTACACAAGTCACACTGACAGCCTAGTCACACAAGTCACACTAACATCCCAGTCACACAAATCACACTAACAACTCAGTCACACAAGTCACACTAACCACTAACAGCCCAGTCACAAAAGTCACATTAACAGTCCAGTCACACAAATCACACTAACAGCCCAGTCACACAAGTCACACTAACAGCTCAGCCACACAAGTCACACTAACAGCTCAGCCACAAAAGTCACACTGACAGCCCAGTCACACAAGTCACACAAACAGGTCAGTCACACTAACAGCTCAGTCACACAAGTCACACTGACAGCTCAGTCACACAAGTCACACTGATAACTCAGTTACACAAGTCACACTGACAGCCTAGTCACACAAGTCACACTAACATCACAGTCACACAAATCACACTAACAACTCAGTCACACAAGTCACACTAACCACTAACAGCCCAGTCACAAAAGTCACACTAACAGTCCAGTCACACAAATCACACTAACAGCCCAGTCACACAAGTCACACTAACAGCCCAGTCACACAAGTCACACTGACAGCTCAGTCACACAAGTCACACTGACAGCTCAGTCACACAAGTCACACTAACAGGCCTGTCACACTAACAGCCATGTCACACAATTCACACTGACAGCTCAGTCACACAAGTCACACTAACAGCCGAGTCACACAAATCACACTAACAGCCCAGTCACACTAACAGGCCAGTCATACAAGTCACACTAACATCTCAGTCACACAAGTCACACTGACAGCTCAGTCACACTAATAGGCCAGTCACACAAGTCACACTGACAGCTCAGTCACACAAATCACACTGACAGCACAGTCACACAAGTCACACTAGCAACTCAGTCACATAAGTCACACTAACAGCCCAGTCACACTAACAGGCCAATCACACAAGTCACACTGACAGCTCAGTCACACAAGTCACACTAACAGGCCAGTCACACAAGTCACACTGACAGCTCATTCACACAAGCCACACTAACAGCCCAGTCACACAAATCACACTAACAGCCAAGTCACACAAATCACACTAACAGCCCAGTCACACAAATCACACTGACAGCTGAGTCACACTAGTCACACTGACAGCTCAGTCACACAAATCGCACTGACAACTCAGTCACACAAGTCACACTAACAAGCCAGTCACACAAGTCACACTGACAGCTAAGTCACACAAGTCACAGTACCATCTCAGTCACTCAAGTCCCATTAACAGCTTTGTCACACAAGACACACTAGCATCTCAGTCACACAAGTCCCATTAACAGCCCAGTCACACTAACAGCCCATTCACACAAATCATACTGACAGCTGAGTCACACTATTCACACTGACAGCTCAGTTGCACTAGTCACTCTGATAGCTCAGTCACACAAGTCACACTAACAGGCCAGTCACACAAGTCACACTGACAGCTCAGTCACACAAGTCACACTGACAGGCCAGTCACACAAGTCACACTGACAGATCAGTCACACAAGACACACTAACAGCTTCGTCACACAAGACACACTGACAGCCCAGTCACACAAGCTACAGTACCATCTCAGTCACAAAAGACACACTAATAGCTCAGTCACACAAGTCACACTGACAGCTCAGTCACACAAGACACACTAATAGCTCAGTCACACAAGTTCCACTAACAGCTCAGTCACACAAGTCCCATTAAGAGCTTTGTCACACAAGTCCCATTAACATTTTCATCACACAAGTTCCACTAACAGCTCAGTCATACAAGTCACAGTACCATCTCAGTCACACAAGACACACTAATAGCTCAGTCATACAAATCAAACTAACAGCCCAATCACATAATTCCCATTAACAGCTTAGTCACACTAACACACTAACATCTCAGTCACACAAGTCCCATTAACAGCCCAGTCACACAAGACACACTAACAGCCCAGTCACACAAGTCACACTGACAGCCCAGTCACACTAACAGCCCAGTCACTGAAGTCACACTGATAGCCCAGTCACACAAGTCACAGTACCATCTCAGTCACACAAGACACACTAATAGCTCAGCAACACAAGTCCCATTTACAGCTCAATTACACTACCAGCTCAGTCACACAAGTCACACTACCATCTCAGTCACACAAGTCACACTACCAGCTCACTCATACAAGACACACTAATAGCTCAGTCACACAAATCACACTAACAGCCGAATCACATAAGTCCCATTAACAGCTTCGTCACACAGGGCACACTAACAGCTCAGTCAAACAAGTCCCATTAGCAGCTCATTCAAACAAGTCCTATTAACAGACCAGTCACACAAGACACACTGACAGCTCAGTCACACAAGTCACACTGACAGCCCAGTCACACAAGTCACATTGACAGCCCAGTCACACAAGTCACACTGACAGCCCAGTCACACAGGTCACACAGACAGCCCAGTCACACAAGACACACTGACAGCTCAGTCACACAAGTCACACTCACAGCCCAGTCACACAAGTCACACTAACAGCCCAGTCACACAAGTCACACTGACAGCCCAGTCACACAAGTCACACTGATAACTCAGTTACACAAGTCACACTGACAGCCTAGTCACACAAGTCACACTAACATCCCAGTCACACAAATCACACTAACAACTCAGTCACACAAGTCACACTAACCACTAACAGCCCAGTCACAAAAGTCACACTAACAGTCCAGTCACACAAATCACACTAACAGCCCAGTCACACAAGTCACACTAACAGCTCAGCCACACAAGTCACACTAACAGCTCAGCCACAAAAGTCACACTGACAGCCCAGTCACACAAGTCACACAAACAGGTCAGTCACACTAACAGCTCAGTCACACAAGTCACACTGACAGCTCAGTCACACAAGTCACACTGATAACTCAGTTACACAAGTCACACTGACAGCCTAGTCACACAAGTCACACTAACATCACAGTCACACAAATCACACTAACAACTCAGTCACACAAGTCACACTAACCACTAACAGCCCAGTCACAAAAGTCACACTAACAGTCCAGTCACACAAATCACACTAACAGCCCAGTCACACAAGTCACACTGACAGCTCAGTCACACAAATCACACTGACAGCACAGTCACACAAGTCACACTAGCAACTCAGTCACATAAGTCACACTAACAGCCCAGTCACACTAACAGGCCAATCACACAACTCACACTGACAGCTCAGTCACACAAGTCACACTAACAGGCCAGTCACACAAGTCACACTGACAGCTCATTCACACAAGCCACACTAACAGCCCAGTCACACAAATCACACTAACAGCCAAGTCACACAAATCACACTAACAGCCCAGTCACACAAATCACACTGACAGCTGAGTCACACTCGTCACACTGACAGCTCAGTCACACAAATCGCACTGACAACTCAGTCACACAAGTCACACTAACAAGCCAGTCACACAAGTCACACTGACAGCTAAGTCACACAAGTCACAGTACCATCTCAGTCACTCAAGTCCCATTAACAGCTTTGTCACACAAGACACACTAGCATCTCAGTCACACAAGTCCCATTAACAGCCCAGTCACACTAACAGCCCATTCACACAAATCACACTGACAGCTGAGTCACACTATTCACACTGACAGCTCACTTGCACTAGTCACTCTGATAGCTCAGTCACACAAGTCACACTAACAGGCCAGTCACACAAGTCACATTGACAGCTCAGTCACACAAGTCACACTGACAGGCCAGTCACACAAGTCACACTGACAGATCAGTCACACAAGACACACTAACAGCTTCGTCACACAAGACACACTGACAGCCCAGTCACACAAGCTACAGTACCATCTCAGTCACAAAAGACACACTAATAGCTCAGTCACACAAGTCACACTGACAGCTCAGTCACACAAGACACACTAATAGCTCAGTCACACAAGTTCCACTAACAGCTCAATCACACAAGTCCCATTAAAAGCTTTGTCACACAAGTCCCATTAACATCTTCATCACACAAGTTCCACTAACAGCTCAGTCATACAAGTCACAGTACCATCTCAGTCACACAAGACACACTAATAGCTCAGTCATACAAATCAAACTAACAGCCCAATCACATAATTCCCATTAACAGCTTAGTCACACTAACATCTCAGTCACACAAGTCCCATTAACAGCCCAGTCACACAAGACACACTAACAGCCCAGTCACACAAGTCACACAGACAGCCCAGTCACACAAGACACACTGACAGCTCAGTCACACAAGTCACACTCACAGCCCAGTCACACAAGTCACACTAACAGCCCAGTCACACAAGTCACACTGACAGCCCAGTCACACAAGTCACACTAACAGCCCAGTCACACTAATAACTCAGTAACACAAATCACATTAACAGCTCAGTCACAATAACAGCTCAATCAAGTTCCACCGACAGCTCAGTCACACCAATATCTCAGTCACACAAGTCCATTAACATCTCAGTCACACAAGTCCCACTAACATCTTAGTCAAACTGACAGCTCAGACACACAAGTCACACTGACAGCTCGGTCACACTTATAGCTCAGTCACACGAGTCACACTAACATCTTAGTCACACAAGTCACACTAACAGCTCAGTCACACGAGTCACACTGACAGCTCTGTCACATTGACAGCTTAGTCACACGAGTCACGCTGACAGCTCAGTCACATAAGTCACACTGATAGCTCAGTCACACGAGTCACGCTGACAGCTCAGTCACACTAACAGCTCAGTCACACGAGTCACACTAACAGCTCAGTCACACGAGTCACGCCGATAGCTCAGTCACACAAGTCACACTAACAGCTCAGTCACAAGAGTCATGCTGACAGCTCAGTCACACTGACAGCTCAGTCACACAAGTCACACTAACAGCTCAGTCACACGAGTCACGCTGACAGCTCAGTCACACGAGTCACGCTGATAGCTCAGTCACACGAGTCACATTAACAGCTCAGTCACACGAGTCACGCTGACAGCTCAGTCACACTGACAGCTCAGTCACACGAGTCACACTAACAGCTCAGTCACACAAGTCACGCTGACAGCTCAGTCATATGAGTCACGCTGATAGCTCAGTCACACGAGTCACACTAACAGCTCAGTCACACGAGTCACACTAACAGCTCAGTCACACGAATCACACTGACAGCTCAGTCACACGAGTTACGCTGATAGCTCAGTCACACGAGTCATACTAACAGCTCAGTCACACGAGTCACGCTGATAGCTCAGTCACACGAGTCACACTGACAGCTCAGTCACACGAGTCACACTGATAGCTCATTCACACGAGTCACGCTGACAGCTCAGTCACACGAGTCATGCTGACAGCTCAGTCACACGAGTCATGCTGATAGCTCAGTCACACGAGTCACACTAACAGCTCAGTCACACGTGTCACACTGACAGCTTAGTCACACGAGTCACGCTGACAGCTCAGTCACACAAGTCACACTGATAGCTCAGTCACACGAGTCCCATTAACAGCTCAGTCACATGAGTCACGCCGATAGCTCAGTCACACGAGTCACACTAACAGCTCAGTCACACGAGTCACGCTGACAGCTCAGTCACACGAGTCACGCTGATAGCTCAGTCACACGAGTCACTCTAACAGCTCAGTCACACGAGTCACGCTAACAGCTCAGTCACACGTGTCACGCTGATAGCTCAGTCACACGAGTCACACTAACAGCTCAGTTACAAGAGTCACACTAACAGCTCAGTCACAAGAGTCACACTAACAGCTCAGTCACACGAGTCACGCTGACAGCTCAGTCACACGAGTCACACTAACAGCCCAGTCACACGAGTCACGCTGACAGCTCAGTCACACGAGTCACACTGATAGCTCATTCACACAAGTGACACTGACAGCTCAGTCACACGAGTCACACTGACAGCTCAGTCACAAGAGTCACGCTGACAGCTCAGTCACACGAGTCACGCTGACAGCTGTCACACTAGTCACACTGACAGCTCAGTCACACTGACAGCTCAGTCACATGAGTCACACTGACAGCTCAGTCACACAAGTCACGCTGACAGCTCAGTCACACAAGTCACACTAACAGCTCAGTCACACAAGTCACACTGACAGCTCAGTCTCATGAGTCACACTGAGAGCTCAGTCACACAAGTCACACTGACAACTCAGTCACACGTGTCACGCTGACAGCTCAGTCACACTAGTCACACTGACAGCTCAATCACACGAGTCACACTGACAGCTCAGTCACATGAGTCACACTGACAGCTCAGTCACACGAGTCACACTGACAGCTCTGTCACACGAGTCACACTGACAGCTCTGTCACACTGACAGCTCAGTCACACAAGTCACACTGATAGCTCAGTCACACGAGTCACAGTAACAGCTCAGTCACACGAGTCACGCCGATAGCTCAGTCACACGAGTCACACTAACAGCTCAGTCACACGAGTCACGCTGACAGCTCAGTCACACGAGTCACACTGACAGCTCAGTCACACGTGTCACGCTGGTAGCTCAGTCACACGAGTCACACTAACAGCTCAGTCACAAGAGTCACACTAACAGCTCCGTCACACGAGTCACGCTGACAGCTCAGTCACACGAGTCACGCTGATAGCTCAGTCACATGAGTCACACTAACAGCTCAGTCACACGAGTCACACTAACAGCTCAGTCACACGAATCACACTGACAGCTCAGTCACACGAGTTACGCTGATAGCTCAGTCACACGAGTCAGACTAACAGCTCAGTCAGACGAGTCACGCTGATAGCTCAGTCACACGAGTCACGCTGACAGCTCAGTCACACGAGTCACACTGATAGCTCATTCACACGAGTCACGCTGACAGCTCAGTCACACGAGTCATGCTGACAGCTCAGTCACACGAGTCATGCTGATAGCTCAGTCACACGAGTCACACTAACAGCTCAGTCACACGTGTCACACTGACAGCTCTGTCACACTGACAGCTTAGTCACACGAGTCATGCTGACAGCTCAGTCACACAAGTCACACTGATAGCTCAGTCACACGAATCAAATGAACATCTCAGTCACAAGAGTCACACTAACAGCTCAGTCACAAGAGTCACACTAACAGCTCAGTCACACGAGTCACGCTGACAGCTCAGTCACACGAGTCACACTAACAGCCCAGTGACACGAGTCACGCTGACAGCTCAGTCACACGAGTCACACTGATAGCTCATTCACACAAGTGACACTGACAGCTCAGTCACACGAGTCACACTGACAGCTCAGTCACAAGAGTCACGCTGACAGCTCAGTCACACGAGTGACGCTGACAGCTCAGTCACACGAGTCACGCTGACAGCTGTCACACTAGTCACACTGACAGCTCAGTCACACGGACAGCTCAGTCACATGAGTCACACTGACAGCTCAGTCACACAAGTCACGCTGACATCTCAGTCACACAAGTCACACTAACAGCTCAGTCACACAAGTCACACTGACAGCTCAGTCTCATGAGTCACACTGACAGCTCAGTCACACAAGTCACACTGACAGCTCAGTCACACGTGTCACGCTGATAGCTCAGTCACACTAGTCACACTGACAGCTCAGTCACACGAGTCACACTGACAGCTCAGTCACACGAGTCACACTGACAGCTCAGTCACACGAGTCACACTGACAGCACAGTCACACGAGTCACACTGACAGCTCTGTCACACTGACAGCTTAGTCAGACGAGTCACGCTGACAGCTCAGTCACACAAGTCACACTGATAGCTCAGTCACACGAGTCACACTAACAGCTCAGTCACACGAGTCACGCCGATAGCTCAGTCACACGAGTCACACTAACAGCTCAGTCACACGAGTCACACTAACAGCTCAGTCACACGAGTCACGCTGACAGCTCAGTCACACGAGTCACACTGATAGCTCATTCACACAAGTGACACTGACAGCTCAGTCACACGAGTCACACTGACAGCTCAGTCACAAGAGTCACGCTGACAGCTCAGTCACACGAGTGACGCTGACAGCTCAGTCACACGAGTCACGCTGACAGCTGTCACACTAGTCACACTGACAGCTCAGTCACACGGACAGCTCAGTCACATGAGTCACACTGACAGCTCAGTCACACAAGTCACGCTGACAGCTCAGTCACACAAGTCACACTAACAGCTCAGTCACACAAGTCACACTGACAGCTCAGTCTCATGAGTCACACTGACAGCTCAGTCACACAAGTCACACTGACAGCTCAGTCACACGTGTCACGCTGATAGCTCAGTCACACTAGTCACACTGACAGCTCAGTCACACGAGTCACACTGACAGCTCAGTCACACGAGTCACACTGACAGCTCAGTCACACGAGTCACACTGACAGCACAGTCACACGAGTCACACTGACAGCTCTGTCACACTGACAGCTTAGTCAGACGAGTCACGCTGACAGCTCAGTCACACAAGTCACACTGATAGCTCAGTCACACGAGTCACGCTAACAGCTCAGTCACACGTGTCACGCTGGTAGCTCAGTCACACGAGTCACACTAACAGCTCAGTCACAAGAGTCACACTAACAGCTCAGTCACACGAGTCACGCTGACAGCTCAGTCACACGAGTCACACTGATAGCTCATTCACACAAGTGACACTGACAGCTCAGTCACACGAGTCACACTGACAGCTCAGTCACAAGAGTCACGCTGACAGCTCAGTCACACGAGTGACGCTGACAGCTCAGTCACACGAGTCACGCTGACAGCTGTCACACTAGTCACACTGACAGCTCAGTCACACTGACAGCTCAGTCACATGAGTCACACTGACAGCTCAGTCACACAAGTCACGCTGACAGCTCAGTCACACAAGTCACACTAACAGCTCAGTCACACAAGTCACACTGACAGCTCAGTCTCATGAGTCACACTGACAGCTCAGTCACACAAGTCACACTGACAGCTCAGTCACACGTGTCACGCTGATAGCTCAGTCACACTAGTCACACTGACAGCTCAGTCACACGAGTCACACTGACAGCTCAGTCACACGAGTCACACTGACAGCTCAGTCACACGAGTCACACTGACAGCACAGTCACACGAGTCACACTGACAGCTCTGTCACACTGACAGCTTAGTCAGACGAGTCACGCTGACAGCTCAGTCACACAAGTCACACTGATAGCTCAGTCACACGAGTCACACTAACAGCTCAGTCACACGAGTCACGCCGATAGCTCAGTCACACGAGTCACACTAACAGCTCAGTCACACGAGTCACGCTGACAGCTCAGTCACACGAGTCACGCTGATAGCTCAGTCACACGAGTCACGCTAACAGCTCAGTCACACGTGTCACGCTGGTAGCTCAGTCACACGAGTCACACTAACAGCTCAGTCACAAGAGTCACACTAACAGCTCAGTCACACGAGTCACGCTGACAGCTCAGTCACACGAGTCACGCTGATAGCTCAGTCACATGAGTCACACTAACAGCTCAGTCACACGAGTCACGCCGATGGCTCAGTCACACGAGTCACACTAACAGCTCAGTCACACGAGTCACGCTGACAGCTCAGTCACACGAGTCACGCTGATAGCTCAGTCACACGAGTCACGCTAACAGCTCAGTCACACGTGTCATGCTTATAGCTCAGTCACACAAGTCACACTAACAGCTCAGTCACAAGAGTCACACTAACAGCTCAGTCACAAGAGTCACATTAACAGCTCAGTCACACGAGTCACACTAACAGCTCAGTCACACGAGTCACACTAACAGCTCAGTCACAAGAGTCACACTAACAGCTCAGTCACACAAGTCACGCTGACAGCTCAGTCATATGAGTCACGCTGCTAGCTCAGTCACACGAGTCACACTGACAGCTCAGTCACACGAGTCACACTAACAGCTCAGTCACACGAATCACGCTGACAGCTCAGTCACACGAGTCATGCTGATAGCTCAGTCACACGAGTCATACTAACAGCTCAGTCACACGAGTCTCGCTGATAGCTCAGTCACACGAGTCACGCTGACAGCTCAGTCACACGAGTCACACTGATAGCTCATTCACACGAGTCACACTGACAGCTCAGTCACACGAGTCATGCTGACAGCTCAGTCACACGAGTCATGCTGATAGCTCAGTCACACGAGTCACACTGACAGCTCTGTCACACTGACAGCTTAGTCACATGAGTCACGCTGACAGCTCAGTCACACAATTCACACTGATAGCTCAGTCACACGAGTCACACTAACAGCTCAGTCACACGAGTCACGCCGATAGCTCAGTCACACGAGTCACACTAACAGCTCAGTCACACGAGTCACGCTGACAGCTCAGTCACACGAGTCACGCTGATAGCTCAGTCACACGAGTCACGCTAACAGCTCAGTCACACGTGTAACGCTGATAGCTCAGTCACACGAGTCACACTAACAGCTCAGTCTGAGGAGTCACACTAACAGCTCAGTCACAAGAGTCACACTAACAGCTCAGTCACACGAGTCACGCTGACAGCTCAGTCACATGAGTCACGCTGATAGCTCAGTCACACGAGTCACACTAATAGCTCAGTCACACTGACAGCTCAGTCACACGAGTCACGCTGATAGCTCAGTCACACGAGTCACGCTGACAGCTCAGTCACATGAGTCACACTGATAGCTCATTCACACAAGTGACACTGAGAGCTCAGTCACACGAGCCACACTAACAGCTCAGTCACACGAGTCACGCTGACAGCTCAGTCACACGAGTCACGCTGACAGCTCAGTCACACGAGTCACGCTGACAGCTCAGTCACACGAGTCACGCTGACAGCTGTCACACGAGTCACACTGACAGCTCAGTCACACTGACAGCTCAGTCACATGAGTCACACTGACAGCTCAGTCACACAAGTCACACTGACAGCTCAGTCACACAAGTCACACTGACAGCTCAGTCACTCGAGTCACACTAACAGCTCAGTCACACAAGTCACACTGACAGCTCGGTCTCATGAGTCACACTAACAGCTCAGTCACACAAGTCACACTGACAGCTCAGTCTCATGAGTCACACTGACAGCTCAGTCACACAAGTCACACTGACAGCTCAGTCACACGAGTCACGCTGATAGCTCAGTCACACTTGTCACACTGACAGCTCAGTCACACGAGTCACACTGACAGCTCAGTCACACAAGTCACACTGACAGCTCAGTCACACGAGTCACGCTGACAGCTCAGTCACACGAGTCTCGCTGACAGCTCAGTCACACAAGTCACACTGACAGCTCAGTCACACGAGTCACGCTGTGTTACGAATCCCAATGCCTACTCCATGTGAGACCACTAGAACCCAGCTACTGAGATCTTCACCAATAACAGCCACCCGTTGTTCCCTTAGAAGAGGGAAACGTTCGTCGGTACTTAGGCGGTCGTCTGGATTTATGCTCAGGGTAGTAGAGGCTCACATGGAGGTACAAGGGAATTCAATAGATAAAATGTTCACTTAGAATTGACACCGATGATAATGATAAGAAGAATATCGATGGTGGGGCTATAGTGCCGATGGTTCGTCAATAGCCGTTAGTAAACAGCGTAGGTTTAAACAATGGCTTAGGAGCCGATGGTACAGCAATTGTATGGATGGTGCGGCAGTTGAGCCGATGATGTGGCAATAGCCGTTAGTATGCAGTTTGGTTCTGACAATGACTTGGGAGTCGACAGTGCGGCAATTGTGCGGCAATAGTGCCGATGGTGTGGCAATGGGCAGTAGTATACAGTTTAGTTCTGACAATGGGTTGGGATCCGATGGTGCGGCAATTGTGCCGATGGTGCAGCAGTTGAGCTGTATGGACATTTGATGAACAGATGGCAGCACGGGGGCTGCTTGGTGCGGCTGGGAAGCCGTATGGACGTTTGATGAACAGATGGCAGCACGGGGGCTGCTTGGTGCAGCTGGGAAGCCGTATGGAAGAAGTATCACAAAGATAAAACAGGAACAACCTGACTATGCAGCCAAGCCGAGGGAACTCACAGATACTCTATAGTCGTCACAGCTGCACTGGTCCAGTGAGTACAAATCGGTTGATGCCCCAATCAGGTTTGCACTGTGGATAACACATCACTTCCTGAGGCGTGCTGACCACCTAGCAACAGGAAGAACTGAAGTAACCCTGTCCTGTCTGGGCAACCTATCAGAAGGATTCAAGTCGTGACAACGACTTGTAACATGCTGACAGCTCAGTCACACAAGTCACACTGACAGCTCAGTCACAAAAGTCACACTGACAGCTGAGTCACACAAGTCACACTGACAGCTCAGTCACAAAAGTCACACTGACAGCTCAGTCACACTAGTCACACTGACAGCTCAGTCACACAAGTCACACTGACAGCTCATTCACACAAGTCACACTGACAGCTCAGTCACAAAAGTCACACTGACAGCTCAGTCACAAAAGTCACACTGACAGCTCAGTCACACTAGTCACACTGACAGCTCAGTCACACAAGTCACACTGACAGCTCATTCACACAAGTCACACTGACAGCTCAGTCACACAAGTCACACTGACAGCTCATTCACACAAGTCACACTGACAGCTCAGTCACACAAGTCACACTGACAGCTCATTCACACAAGTCACACTGACAGCTCATTCACACAAGCCACACTCACAGCCCGGTCACACAAATCACACTAACAGCCAAGTCACATAAATCACACTAACAGCCCAGTCACACAAATTACACTGACAGCTGAGTCACAGAAGTCACACTAACAGCCCAGTCACTCAAGTCACACTGACAGCTCAGTCACACAAATCGCACTGACAACTCAGTCACACAAGTCACGCTGACAGCTCAGTCACATCAGTCACGCTGATAGCTCAGTCACACGAGTCACACTAACAGCTCAGTCACACGAGTCACGCTGATAGCTCAGTCACACGAGTCACACTGATAGCTCATTCACACAAGTCACGCTGACAGCTCAGTCACACGAGTCACGCTGACAGCTCAGTCACACGAGTCACGCTGATAGCTCAGTCACACGAGTCACGCTGACAGCTCAGTCACATGAGTCACACTGACAGCTCAGTCACACGAGTCACACTGACAGCTCAGTCACACGAGTCATACTGACAGCTCAGTCACACATGTCACACTGACAGCTCTGTCACATGAGTCACACTGACAGCTCAGTCACACTAGTCACGCTGACAGCTCAGTCACACGAGTCACGCTGACAGCTCAGTCACACAAGTCACACTGACAGCTTAGTCACACAAGTCACGCTGTGTTACGATGCCTACTCCATGTGAGACCACTAGAACCCAGCTAGTGAGATCTTCACCAATAACAGCCGCCCGTTGTTCCCTTAGAACTGGGAAATGTTCGTCGGTACTTAGGCGGCCATCTGGATTTCTACTCAGGGTAGAAGCGGCTCACATGGAGGTACAAGGGAATTCAATAGATAAAATGTTCACTTAGAATTGACACCGATGATGATGATAAGAAGAATATCGATGGTGGGGCTATAGTGCCGATGGTTCGTCAATAGCCATTAGTAAACAGCGTAGGTTTAAACACTGGCTTGGGAGCTGGTGGTACAGCAATTGTATCGATGGTGCGGCAGTTGAGCAGATGATGTGGCAATAGCCGTTAGTATGCAGTTTGGTTCTGACAATGACTTGGGAGTCGATAGTGCGGCAATAGTGCCAATGGTGCGGCAATAGTGCCGATGGTGCGGCAATGGGCATTAGTATACAGTTTAGTTCTGACAATGGGTTGGGATCCGATGGTGCGGCAATTGTGCCGATGGTGCGGCAGTTGAGCTGTATGGACATTTGATGAACAGATGGCAGCACGGGGGCTGCTTGGTGTGGCTGGGAAGCCATATGGACGTTTGATGAACAGATGGCAGCACGGGGGCTGCTTGGTGCAGTTGGGAAGCCGTATGGAAGAAGTATCACGAAGATAAAACAGGAACAACCTGACTATGCAGCCAAGCCGAGGGAACTCACAGATACTCTATAGTCAGCACAGCTGCACTGGTCCAGTGAGTACAAATTGGTTGATGCACCAATCAGGTTTGCACTGTGGATAACACATCACTTCCTGAGGCGTGCTGACCACCTAGCAACAGGAAGAACTGAAGTAACCCTGTCCTGTCTGGGCAACCTGTCAGAAGGATTCAAGTCGTGACCACGACTTGTAACATGCTGACAGCTCAGTCACACAAGTCACACTGACAGCTCAGTCACAAAAGTCACACTGACAGCTCAGTCACACTAGTCACACTGACAGCTCAGTCACAAAAGTCACACTGACAGCTCAGTCACACTAGTCACACTGACAGCTCAGTCACACAAGTCACACTGACAGCTCAGTCACACAAGTCCCATTAACAGCTCAGTCACACAAGTCACACTGACAGCTCAATCACACTAGTCACACTGACAGCTCAGTCACACTAGTTACACTGACAGTTCAGTCACACAAGTCACACTGACAGCTCAGTCACACAAGTCACACTGACAGCTCAGTCACAAAAGTCACACTGACAGCTCAGTCACACTAGTCACACTGACAGCTCAGTCACAAAAGTCACACTGACAGCTCAGTCACACAAGTCACACTGACAGCTCAATCACACTAGTCACACTGACAGCTCAGTCACACTAGTTACACTGACAGTTCAGTCACACAAGTCACACTGACAGCTCAGTCACACAAGTCACACTGACAGCTCAGTCACACTAGTCACACTGACAGCTCAGTCACAAAAGTCACACTGACAGCTCAGTCACAAAAGTCACACTGACAGCTCATTCACACAAGCCACACTCACAGCCCGGTCACACAAATCACACTAACAGCCAAGTCACATAAATCACACTAACAGCCCAGTCACACAAATCACACTGACAGCTGAGTCACACAAGTCACACTAACAGCCCAGTCACTCAAGTCACACTGACAGCTCAGTCACACAAATTGCACTGACAACTCAGTCACACAAGTCACGCTGACAGCTCAGTCACATCAGTCACGCTGATAGCTCAGTCACACGAGTCACACTAGCAGCTCAGTCACACGAGTCACGCTGATAGCTCAGTCACACGAGTCACACTGATAGCTCATTCACACAAGTCACGCTGACAGCTCAGTCACACGAGTCACGCTGACAGCTCAGTCACACGAGTCACGCTGATAGCTCAGTCACACGAGTCACGCTGACAGCTCAGTCACATGAGTCACACTGACAGCTCAGTCACATGAGTCACACTGACAGCTCAGTCACACGAGTCATACTGACAGCTCAGTCACACATGTCACACTGACAGCTCTGTCACATGAGTCACACTGACAGCTCAGTCACACTAGTCACGCTGACAGCTCAGTCACACGAGTCACGCTGACAGCTCAGTCACACAAGTCACACTGACAGCTCAGTCACACAAGTCACGCTGTGTTACGATGCCTACTCCATGTGAGACCACTAGAACCCAGCTAGTGAGATCTTCACCAATAACAGCCGCCCGTTGTTCCCTTAGAACTGGGAAATGTTCGTCGGTACTTAGGCGGCCGTCTGGATTTCTGCTCAGGGTAGTAGCGGCTCACATGGAGGTACAAGGGAATTCAATAGATAAAATGTTCACTTAGAATTGACACCGATGATGATGATAAGAAGAATATCGATGGTGGGGCTATAGTGCCGATGGTTCGTCAATAGCCATTAGTAAACAGCGTAGGTTTAAACACTGGCTTGGGAGCTGGTGGTACAGCAATTGTATCGATGGTGCGGCAGTTGAGCAGATGATGTGGCAATAGCCGTTAGTATGCAGTTTGGTTCTGACAATGACTTGGGAGTCGATAGTGCGGCAATAGTGCCAATGGTGCGGCAATAGTGCCGATGGTGCGGCAATGGGCATTAGTATACAGTTTAGTTCTGACAATGGGTTGGGATCCGATGGTGCGGCAATTGTGCCGATGGTGCGGCAGTTGAGCTGTATGGACATTTGATGAACAGATGGCAGCACGGGGGCTGCTTGGTGTGGCTGGGAAGCCATATGGACGTTTGATGAACAGATGGCAGCACGGGGGCTGCTTGGTGCAGTTGGGAAGCCGTATGGAAGAAGTATCACGAAGATAAAACAGGAACAACCTGACTATGCAGCCAAGCCGAGGGAACTCACAGATACTCTATAGTCAGCACAGCTGCACTGGTCCAGTGAGTACAAATTGGTTGATGCCCCAATCAGGTTTGCACTGTGGATAACACATCACTTCCTGAGGCGTGCTGACCACCTAGCAACAGGAAGAACTGAAGTAACCCTGTCCTGTCTGGGCAACCTGTCAGAAGGATTCAAGTCGTGACCACGACTTGTAACATGCTGACAGCTCAGTCACACAAGTCACACTGACAGCTCAGTCACAAAAGTCACACTGACAGCTCAGTCACACTAGTCACACTGACAGCTCAGTCACAAAAGTCACACTGACAGCTCAGTCACACTAGTCACACTGACAGCTCAGTCACACAAGTCACACTGACAGCTCAGTCACACAAGTCCCATTAACAGCTCAGTCACACAAGTCACACTGACAGCTCAATCACACTAGTCACACTGACAGCTCAGTCACACTAGTTACACTGACAGTTCAGTCACACAAGTCACACTGACAGCTCAGTCACACAAGTCACACTGACAGCTCAGTCACACAAGTCACACTGACAGCTCAGTCACACTAGTCACACTGACAGCTCAGTCACAAAAGTCACACTGACAGCTCAGTCACACAAGTCACACTGACAGCTCAATCACACTAGTCACACTGACAGCTCAGTTACACTAGTTACACTGACAGTTCAGTCACACAAGTCACACTGACAGCTCAGTCACACAAGTCACACTGACAGCTCAGTCACAAAAGTCACACTGACAGCTCAGTCACACTAGTCACACTGACAGCTCAGTCACAAAAGTCACACTGACAGCTCAGTCACACAAGTCACACTGACAGCTCAATCACACTAGTCACACTGACAGCTCAGTCACACTAGTTACACTGACAGTTCAGTCACACAAGTCACACTGACAGCTCAGTCACACAAGTCACACTGACAGCTCAGTCACACAAGTCACACTGACAGCTCAGTCACAAAGTCACACTGACAGCGCAGTCACACTAGTCACACTGACAGCTCAGTCACAAAAGTCACACTGACAGCTCAGTCACACTAGTCACACTGACAGCTCGGTCACAAAAGTCACACTGACAGCTCAGTCACACTAGTCACACTGACAGCTCAGTCACACAAGTCACACTGACAGCTCAGTCACACAAGTCCCATTAACAGCTCAGTCACACAAGTCACACTAACAGCTCAGTCACACAAGTCACACTGACAGCTCAATCACACTTGTCACACTGACAGCTCAGTCACACAAGTTACATTGACAGCTCAGTCACACAAGTCACACTGACAGCTCAGTCACACAAGTCACACTAACAGGCCTATCACACTAACAGCCATGTCACACAATTCACACTGACAGCTCAGTCACACAAGTCACACTAACAGCCGAGTCACACAAATCACACTAACAGCCCAGTCACACTAACAGGCCAGTCATACAAGTCACACTAACATCTCAGTCACACAAGTCACACTGACAGCTCAGTCACACTAATAGGCCAGTCACACAAGTCACACTGACAGCTCAGTCACACAAATCACACTGACAGCACAGTCACACAAGTCACACTAGCAACTCAGTCACATAAGTCACACTAACAGCCCAGTCACACTAACAGGCCAATCACACAAGTCACACTGACAGCTCAGTCACACAAGTCACACTAACAGGCCAGTCACACAAGTCACACTGACAGCTCATTCACACAAGCCACACTAACAGCCCAGTCACACAAATCACACTAACAGCCAAGTCACACAAATCACACTAACAGCCCAGTCACACAAATCACACTGACAGCTGAGTCACACTAGTCACACTGACAGCTCAGTCACACAAATCGCACTGACAACTCAGTCACACAAGTCACACTAACAAGCCAGGTACACAAGTCACACTGACAGCTAAGTCACACAAGTCACAGTACCATCTCAGTCACTCAAGTCCCATTAACAGCTTTGTCACACAAGACACACTAGCATCTCAGTCACACAAGTCCCATTAACAGCCCAGTCACACTAACAGCCCATTCACACAAATCACACTGACAGCTGAGTCACACTATTCACACTGACAGCTCAGTTGCACTGGTCACTCTGATAGCTCAGTCACACAAGTCACACTAACAGGCCAGTCACACAAGTCACACTGACAGCTCAGTCACACAAGTCACACTGACAGGCCAGTCACACAAGTCACACTGACAGATCAGTCACACAAGACACACTAACAGCTTCGTCACACAAGACACACTGACAGCCCAGTCACACAAGCTACAGTACCATCTCAGTCACAAAAGACACACTAATAGCTCAGTCACACAAGTCACACTGACAGCTCAGTCACACAAGACACACTAATAGCTCAGTCACACAAGTTCCACTAACAGCTCAGTCACACAAGTCCCATTAAAAGCTTTGTCACACAAGTCCCATTAACATCTTCATCACACAAGTTCCACTAACAGCTCAGTCATACAAGTCACAGTACCATCTCAGCCACACAAGACACACTAATAGCTCAGTCATACAAATCAAACTAACAGCCCAATCACATAATTCCCATTAACAGCTTAGTCACACTAACACACTAACATCTCAGTCACACAAGTCCCATTAACAGCCCAGTCACACAAGACACACTAACAGCCCAGTCACACAAGTCACACTGACAGCCCAGTCACACAAGTCACACTAACAGCCCAGTCACTGAAGTCACACTGATAGCCCAGTCACACAAGTCACAGTACCATCTCAGTCACACAAGACACACTAATAGCTCAGCAACACAAGTCCCATTTACAGCTCAATTACACTACCAGCTCAGTCACACAAGTCACACTACCATCTCAGTCACACAAGTCACACTACCAGCTCACTCATACAAGACACACTAATAGCTCAGTCACACAAATCACACTAACAGCCGAATCACATAAGTCCCATTAACAGCTTCGTCACACAGGGCACACTAACAGCTCAGTCAAACAAGTCCCATTAGCAGCTCATTCAAACAAGTCCCATTAACAGACCAGTCACACAAGACACACTGACAGCTCAGTCACACAAGTCACACTGACAGCCCAGTCACACAAGTCACATTGACAGCCCAGTCACACAAGTCACACTGACAGCCCAGTCACACAAGTCACACAGACAGCCCAGTCACACAAGACACACTGACAGCTCAGTCACACAAGTCACACTCACAGCCCAGTCACACAAGTCACACTAACAGCCCAGTCACACAAGTCACACTGACAGCCCAGTCACACAAGTCACACTAACAGCCCAGTCACACTAATAACTCAGTAACACAAATCACATTAACAGCTCAGTCACAATAACAGCTCAATCAAGTTCCACCGACAGCTCAGTCACACCAATATCTCAGTCACACAAGTCCATTAACATCTCAGTCACACAAGTCCCACTAACATCTTAGTCAAACTGACAGCTCAGACACACAAGTCACACTGACAGCTCGGTCACACTTATAGCTCAGTCACACGAGTCACACTAACATCTTAGTCACACAAGTCACACTAACAGCTCAGTCACACGAGTCACACTGACAGCTCTGTCACATTGACAGCTTAGTCACACGAGTCACGCTGACAGCTCAGTCACATAAGTCACACTGATAGCTCAGTCACACGAGTCACGCTGACAGCTCAGTCACACTAACAGCTCAGTCACACGAGTCACACTAACAGCTCAGTCACACGAGTCACGCCGATAGCTCAGTCACACAAGTCACACTAACAGCTCAGTCACAAGAGTCATGCTGACAGCTCAGTCACACTGACAGCTCAGTCACAAGAGTCACACTAACAGCTCCGTCACACGAGTCACGCTGACAGCTCAGTCACACGAGTCACGCTGATAGCTCAGTCACACGAGTCACACTAACAGCTCAGTCACACGAGTCACGCCGATAGCTCAGTCACACGAGTCACGCTAACAGCTCAGTCACACGAGTCACACTAACAGCTCAGTCACACGAGTCACGCTGACAGCTCAGTCACACGAGTCACGCTGATAGCTCAGTCACACGAGTCACACTAACAGCTCAGTCACACGAGTCACGCCGATAGCTCAGTCACACGAGTCACGCTAACAGCTCAGTCACACGAGTCACACTAACAGCTCAGTCACACGAGTCACGCTGACAGCTCAGTCACACGAGTCACGCTGATAGCTCAGTCACACGAGTCACGCTAACAGCTCAGTCACACGTGTCACACTGACAGCTCTGTCACACTGACAGCTTAGTCACACGAGTCACGCTGACAGCTCAGTCACACAAGTCACACAGATAGCTCAGTCACACGAGTCCCATTAACAGCTCAGTCACATGAGTCACGCCGATAGCTCAGTCACACGAGTCACACTAACAGCTCAGTCACACGAGTTACGCTGACAGCTCAGTCACACGAGTCACGCTGATAGCTCAGTCACACGAGTCACTCTAACAGCTCAGTCACACGAGTCACGCTAACAGCTCAGTCACACGTGTCACGCTGATAGCTCAGTCACACGAGTCACACTAACAGCTCAGTCACAAGAGTCACACTAACAGCTCAGTCACAAGAGTCACACTGATAGCTCATTCACACAAGTGACACTGACAGCTCAGTCACACGAGTCACACTGACAGCTCAGTCACAAGAGTCACGCTGACAGCTCAGTCACACGAGTCACGCTGACAGCTGTCACACTAATCACACTGACAGCTCAGTCACACTGACAGCTCAGTCACATGAGTCACACTGATAGCTCAGTCACACGAGTCACACTAACAGCTCAGTCACACGAGTCACGCCGATAGCTCAGTCACACGAGTCACACTAACAGCTCAGTCACACGAGTCACGCTGACAGCTCAGTCACACGAGTCACGCTGACAGCTCAGTCACACGTGTCACGCTGGTAGCTCAGTCACACGAGTCACACTAACAGCTCAGTCACAAGAGTCACACTAACAGCTCCGTCACACGAGTCACGCTGACAGCTCAGTCACACGAGTCACGCTGATAGCTCAGTCACACGAGTCACACTAACAGCTCAGTCACACGAGTCACGCCGATAGCTCAGTCACACGAGTCACGCTAACAGCTCAGTCACACGAGTCACACTAACAGCTCAGTCACACGAGTCACGCTGACAGCTCAGTCACACGAGTCACGCTGATAGCTCAGTCACACGAGTCACGCTAACAGCTCAGTCACACGTGTCACGCTGATAGCTCAGTCACACAAGTCACACTAACAGCTCAGTCACAAGAGTCACACTAACAGCTCAGTCACAAGAGTCACATTAACAGCTCAGTCACACGAGTCACGCTGACAGCTCAGTCACACTGACAGCTCAGTCACACGAGTAACACTAACAGCTCAGTCACAAGAGTCACACAAACATCTCAGTCACACAAGTCACGCTGACAGCTCAGTCATATGAGTCACGCTGCTAGCTCAGTCACACGAGTCACACTAACAGCTCAGTCACACGAGTCACATTAACAGCTCAGTCACACGAGTCACGCTGACAGCTCAGTCACACTGACAGCTCAGTCACACGAGTCACACTAACAGCTCAGTCACAAGAGTCACACTAACAGCTCAGTCACACAAGTCACGCTGACAGCTCAGTCATATGAGTCACGCTGATAGCTCAGTCACACGAGTCACACTGACAGCTCAGTCACATGAGTCACACTAACAGCTCAGTCACACGAATCACACTGACAGCTCAGTCACACGAGTTACGCTGATAGCTCAGTCACACGAGTCATACTAACAGCTCAGTCACACGAGTCACGCTGACAGCTCAGTCACACGAGTCACGCTGACAGCTCAGTCACACGAATCACACTGATAGCTCATTCACATGAGTCACGCTGACAGCTCAGTCACACGAGTCATGCTGACAGCTCAGTCACACGAGTCGTGCTGATAGCTCAGTCACACGAGTCACACTAACAGCTCAGTCACACGTGTCACACTGACAGCTCTGTCACACTGACAGCTCAGTCACACGAGTCACGCTGACAGCTCAGTCACACTGACAGCTCAGTCACACGAGTCACACTAACAGCTCAGTCACAAGAGTCACACTAACAGCTCAGTCACACAAGTCACGCTGACAGCTCAGTCATATGAGTCACGCTGCTAGCTCAGTCACACAAGTCACACTAACAGCTCAGTCACACGAGTCACACTAACAGCTCAGTCACACGAGTCACGCTGAAAGCTCAGTCACCTGAGTCACGCTGATAGCTCGGTCACACGAGTCACATTAACAGCTCAGTCACACGAGTCACGCTGACAGCTCAGTCACACTGACAGCTCAGTCACACGAGTCACACTAACAGCTCAGTCACAAGAGTCACACTAACAGCTCAGTCACACAAGTCACGCTGACAGCTCAGTCATATGAGTCACGCTGATAGCTCAGTCACACGAGTCACACTAACAGCTCAGTCACACGAGTCACACTGACAGCTCAGTCACACAAGTTACGCTGATAGCTCAGTCACACGAGTCATACTAACAGCTCAGTCACACGAGTCACGCTGACAGCTCAGTCACACGAGTCACGCTGACAGCTCAGTCACACGAGTCACACTGATAGCTCATTCACACGAGTCACGCTGACAGCTCAGTCACACGAGTCATGCTGACAGCTCAGTCACATGAGTCATGCTGATAGCTCAGTCACACGAGTCACACTAACAGCTCAGTCACACGTGTCACACTGACAGCTCTGTCACACTGACAGCTTAGTCACACGAGTCATGCTGACTGCTCAGTCACACGAGTCACGCCGATAGCTCAGTCACACGAGTCACACTAACAGCTCAGTCACACGAGTCACGCTGACAGCTCAGTCACACGAGTCACGCTGACAGCTCAGTCACACGTGTCACGCTGGTAGCTCAGTCACACGAGTCACACTAACAGCTCCGTCACAAGAGTCACACTAACAGCTCCGTCACACGAGTCACGCTGACAGCTCAGTCACACGAGTCACGCTGATAGCTCAGTCACACGAGTCACACTAACAGCTCAGTCACACGAGTCACGCCGATAGCTCAGTCACACGAGTCACGCTAACAGCTCAGTCACACGAGTCACACTAACAGCTCAGTCACACGAGTCACGCTGACAGCTCAGTCACACGAGTCACGCTGATAGCTCAGTCACATGAGTCACGCTAACAGCTCAGTCACGCGTGTCACGCTGATAGCTCAGTCACACGAGTCACACTAACAGCTCAGTCACAAGAGTCACACTAACAGCTCAGTCACAAGAGTCACATTAACAGCTCAGTCACACGAGTCACGCTGACAGCTCAGTCACACTGACAGCTCAGTCACACGAGTCACACTAACAGCTCAGTCACAAGAGTCACTAACAGCTCAGTCACACAAGTCACGCTGACAGCTCAGTCATATGAGTCACGCTGCTAGCTCAGTCACACGAGTCACACTAACAGCTCAGTCACACGAGTCACACTAACAGCTCAGTCACACGAGTCACGCTGAAAGCTCAGTCACCCAAGTCACGCTGATAGCTCAGTCACACGAGTCACATTAACAGCTCAGTCACACGAGTCATGCTGACAGCTCAGTCACACTGACAGCTCAGTCACACGAGTCACACTAACAGCTCAGTCACAAGAGTCACACTAACAGCTCAGTCACACAAGTCACGCTGACAGCTCAGTCATATGAGTCACGCTGATAGCTCAGTCACACGAGTCACACTAACAGCTCAGTCACACGAGTCACACTAACAGCTCAGTCACACGAATCACACTGACAGCTCAGTCACACGAGTTACGCTGATAGCTCAGTCACACAAGTCATACTAACAGCTCAGTCACACGAGTCACGCTGATAGCTCAGTCACACGAGTCACGCTGACAGCTCAGTCACACGAGTCACACTGATAGCTCATTCACACGAGTCACGCTGACAGCTCAGTCACACGATTCATGCTGACAGCTCAGTCACACGAGTCATGCTGATAGCTCAGTCACACGAGTCACACTAACAGCTCAGTCACACGTGTCACACTGACAGCTCTGTCACACTGACAGCTTAGTCACACGAGTCATGCTGACAGCTCAGTCACACAAGTCACACTGATAGCTCAGTCACACGAGTCAAATTAACAGCTCAGTCACAAGAGTCACACTAACAGCTCAGTCACAAGAGTCACACTAACAGCTCAGTCACACGTGTCACACTGACAGCTCTGTCACACTGACAGCTCAGTCACACGAGTCACGCTGACAGCTCAGTCACACTGACAGCTCAGTCACACGAGTCACACTAACAGCTCAGTCACACGAGTCACGCTGATAGCTCAGTCACACGAGTCACACTGATAGCTCATTCACACAAGTCACGCTGACAGCTCAGTCACACGAGTCACGCTGACAGCTCAGTCACACGAGTCACGCTGATAGCTCAGTCACACGAGTCACGCTGACAGCTCAGTCACATGAGTCACACTGACAGCTCAGTCACACGAGTCACACTGACAGCTCAGTCACACGAGTCATACTGACAGCTCAGTCACACATGTCACACTGACAGCTCTGTCACATGAGTCACACTGACAGCTCAGTCACACTAGTCACGCTGACAGCTCAGTCACACGAGTCACGCTGACAGCTCAGTCACACAAGTCACACTGACAGCTTAGTCACACAAGTCACGCTGTGTTACGATGCCTACTCCATGTGAGACCACTAGAACCCAGCTAGTGAGATCTTCACCAATAACAGCCGCCCGTTGTTCCCTTAGAACTGGGAAATGTTCGTCGGTACTTAGGCGGCCGTCTGGATTTCTACTCAGGGTAGAAGCGGCTCACATGGAGGTACAAGGGAATTCAATAGATAAAATGTTCACTTAGAATTGACACCGATGATGATGATAAGAAGAATATCGATGGTGGGGCTATAGTGCCGATGGTTCGTCAATAGCCATTAGTAAACAGCGTAGGTTTAAACACTGGCTTGGGAGCTGGTGGTACAGCAATTGTATCGATGGTGCGGCAGTTGAGCAGATGATGTGGCAATAGCCGTTAGTATGCAGTTTGGTTCTGACAATGACTTGGGAGTCGATAGTGCGGCAATAGTGCCAATGGTGCGGCAATAGTGCCGATGGTGCGGCAATGGGCATTAGTATACAGTTTAGTTCTGACAATGGGTTGGGATCCGATGGTGCGGCAATTGTGCCGATGGTGCGGCAGTTGAGCTGTATGGACATTTGATGAACAGATGGCAGCACGGGGGCTGCTTGGTGTGGCTGGGAAGCCATATGGACGTTTGATGAACAGATGGCAGCACGGGGGCTGCTTGGTGCAGTTGGGAAGCCGTATGGAAGAAGTATCACGAAGATAAAACAGGAACAACCTGACTATGCAGCCAAGCCGAGGGAACTCACAGATACTCTATAGTCAGCACAGCTGCACTGGTCCAGTGAGTACAAATTGGTTGATGCACCAATCAGGTTTGCACTGTGGATAACACATCACTTCCTGAGGCGTGCTGACCACCTAGCAACAGGAAGAACTGAAGTAACCCTGTCCTGTCTGGGCAACCTGTCAGAAGGATTCAAGTCGTGACCACGACTTGTAACATGCTGACAGCTCAGTCACACAAGTCACACTGACAGCTCAGTCACAAAAGTCACACTGACAGCTCAGTCACACTAGTCACACTGACAGCTCAGTCACAAAAGTCACACTGACAGCTCAGTCACACTAGTCACACTGACAGCTCAGTCACACAAGTCACACTGACAGCTCAGTCACACAAGTCCCATTAACAGCTCAGTCACACAAGTCACACTGACAGCTCAATCACACTAGTCACACTGACAGCTCAGTCACACTAGTTACACTGACAGTTCAGTCACACAAGTCACACTGACAGCTCAGTCACACAAGTCACACTGACAGCTCAGTCACAAAAGTCACACTGACAGCTCAGTCACACTAGTCACACTGACAGCTCAGTCACAAAAGTCACACTGACAGCTCAGTCACACAAGTCACACTGACAGCTCAATCACACTAGTCACACTGACAGCTCAGTCACACTAGTTACACTGACAGTTCAGTCACACAAGTCACACTGACAGCTCAGTCACACAAGTCACACTGACAGCTCAGTCACACTAGTCACACTGACAGCTCAGTCACAAAAGTCACACTGACAGCTCAGTCACAAAAGTCACACTGACAGCTCATTCACACAAGCCACACTCACAGCCCGGTCACACAAATCACACTAACAGCCAAGTCACATAAATCACACTAACAGCCCAGTCACACAAATCACACTGACAGCTGAGTCACACAAGTCACACTAACAGCCCAGTCACTCAAGTCACACTGACAGCTCAGTCACACAAATTGCACTGACAACTCAGTCACACAAGTCACGCTGACAGCTCAGTCACATCAGTCACGCTGATAGCTCAGTCACACGAGTCACACTAGCAGCTCAGTCACACGAGTCACGCTGATAGCTCAGTCACACGAGTCACACTGATAGCTCATTCACACAAGTCACGCTGACAGCTCAGTCACACGAGTCACGCTGACAGCTCAGTCACACGAGTCACGCTGATAGCTCAGTCACACGAGTCACGCTGACAGCTCAGTCACATGAGTCACACTGACAGCTCAGTCACATGAGTCACACTGACAGCTCAGTCACACGAGTCATACTGACAGCTCAGTCACACATGTCACACTGACAGCTCTGTCACATGAGTCACACTGACAGCTCAGTCACACTAGTCACGCTGACAGCTCAGTCACACGAGTCACGCTGACAGCTCAGTCACACAAGTCACACTGACAGCTCAGTCACACAAGTCACGCTGTGTTACGATGCCTACTCCATGTGAGACCACTAGAACCCAGCTAGTGAGATCTTCACCAATAACAGCCGCCCGTTGTTCCCTTAGAACTGGGAAATGTTCGTCGGTACTTAGGCGGCCGTCTGGATTTCTGCTCAGGGTAGTAGCGGCTCACATGGAGGTACAAGGGAATTCAATAGATAAAATGTTCACTTAGAATTGACACCGATGATGATGATAAGAAGAATATCGATGGTGGGGCTATAGTGCCGATGGTTCGTCAATAGCCATTAGTAAACAGCGTAGGTTTAAACACTGGCTTGGGAGCTGGTGGTACAGCAATTGTATCGATGGTGCGGCAGTTGAGCAGATGATGTGGCAATAGCCGTTAGTATGCAGTTTGGTTCTGACAATGACTTGGGAGTCGATAGTGCGGCAATAGTGCCAATGGTGCGGCAATAGTGCCGATGGTGCGGCAATGGGCATTAGTATACAGTTTAGTTCTGACAATGGGTTGGGATCCGATGGTGCGGCAATTGTGCCGATGGTGCGGCAGTTGAGCTGTATGGACATTTGATGAACAGATGGCAGCACGGGGGCTGCTTGGTGTGGCTGGGAAGCCATATGGACGTTTGATGAACAGATGGCAGCACGGGGGCTGCTTGGTGCAGTTGGGAAGCCGTATGGAAGAAGTATCACGAAGATAAAACAGGAACAACCTGACTATGCAGCCAAGCCGAGGGAACTCACAGATACTCTATAGTCAGCACAGCTGCACTGGTCCAGTGAGTACAAATTGGTTGATGCCCCAATCAGGTTTGCACTGTGGATAACACATCACTTCCTGAGGCGTGCTGACCACCTAGCAACAGGAAGAACTGAAGTAACCCTGTCCTGTCTGGGCAACCTGTCAGAAGGATTCAAGTCGTGACCACGACTTGTAACATGCTGACAGCTCAGTCACACAAGTCACACTGACAGCTCAGTCACAAAAGTCACACTGACAGCTCAGTCACACTAGTCACACTGACAGCTCAGTCACAAAAGTCACACTGACAGCTCAGTCACACTAGTCACACTGACAGCTCAGTCACACAAGTCACACTGACAGCTCAGTCACACAAGTCCCATTAACAGCTCAGTCACACAAGTCACACTGACAGCTCAATCACACTAGTCACACTGACAGCTCAGTCACACTAGTTACACTGACAGTTCAGTCACACAAGTCACACTGACAGCTCAGTCACACAAGTCACACTGACAGCTCAGTCACACAAGTCACACTGACAGCTCAGTCACACTAGTCACACTGACAGCTCAGTCACAAAAGTCACACTGACAGCTCAGTCACACAAGTCACACTGACAGCTCAATCACACTAGTCACACTGACAGCTCAGTTACACTAGTTACACTGACAGTTCAGTCACACAAGTCACACTGACAGCTCAGTCACACAAGTCACACTGACAGCTCAGTCACAAAAGTCACACTGACAGCTCAGTCACACTAGTCACACTGACAGCTCAGTCACAAAAGTCACACTGACAGCTCAGTCACACAAGTCACACTGACAGCTCAATCACACTAGTCACACTGACAGCTCAGTCACACTAGTTACACTGACAGTTCAGTCACACAAGTCACACTGACAGCTCAGTCACACAAGTCACACTGACAGCTCAGTCACACAAGTCACACTGACAGCTCAGTCACAAAGTCACACTGACAGCGCAGTCACACTAGTCACACTGACAGCTCAGTCACAAAAGTCACACTGACAGCTCAGTCACACTAGTCACACTGACAGCTCGGTCACAAAAGTCACACTGACAGCTCAGTCACACTAGTCACACTGACAGCTCAGTCACACAAGTCACACTGACAGCTCAGTCACACAAGTCCCATTAACAGCTCAGTCACACAAGTCACACTAACAGCTCAGTCACACAAGTCACACTGACAGCTCAATCACACTTGTCACACTGACAGCTCAGTCACACAAGTTACATTGACAGCTCAGTCACACAAGTCACACTGACAGCTCAGTCACACAAGTCACACTAACAGGCCTATCACACTAACAGCCATGTCACACAATTCACACTGACAGCTCAGTCACACAAGTCACACTAACAGCCGAGTCACACAAATCACACTAACAGCCCAGTCACACTAACAGGCCAGTCATACAAGTCACACTAACATCTCAGTCACACAAGTCACACTGACAGCTCAGTCACACTAATAGGCCAGTCACACAAGTCACACTGACAGCTCAGTCACACAAATCACACTGACAGCACAGTCACACAAGTCACACTAGCAACTCAGTCACATAAGTCACACTAACAGCCCAGTCACACTAACAGGCCAATCACACAAGTCACACTGACAGCTCAGTCACACAAGTCACACTAACAGGCCAGTCACACAAGTCACACTGACAGCTCATTCACACAAGCCACACTAACAGCCCAGTCACACAAATCACACTAACAGCCAAGTCACACAAATCACACTAACAGCCCAGTCACACAAATCACACTGACAGCTGAGTCACACTAGTCACACTGACAGCTCAGTCACACAAATCGCACTGACAACTCAGTCACACAAGTCACACTAACAAGCCAGGTACACAAGTCACACTGACAGCTAAGTCACACAAGTCACAGTACCATCTCAGTCACTCAAGTCCCATTAACAGCTTTGTCACACAAGACACACTAGCATCTCAGTCACACAAGTCCCATTAACAGCCCAGTCACACTAACAGCCCATTCACACAAATCACACTGACAGCTGAGTCACACTATTCACACTGACAGCTCAGTTGCACTTGTCACTCTGATAGCTCAGTCACACAAGTCACACTAACAGGCCAGTCACACAAGTCACACTGACAGCTCAGTCACACAAGTCACACTGACAGGCCAGTCACACAAGTCACACTGACAGATCAGTCACACAAGACACACTAACAGCTTCGTCACACAAGACACACTGACAGCCCAGTCACACAAGCTACAGTACCATCTCAGTCACAAAAGACACACTAATAGCTCAGTCACACAAGTCACACTGACAGCTCAGTCACACAAGACACACTAATAGCTCAGTCACACAAGTTCCACTAACAGCTCAGTCACACAAGTCCCATTAAAAGCTTTGTCACACAAGTCCCATTAACATCTTCATCACACAAGTTCCACTAACAGCTCAGTCATACAAGTCACAGTACCATCTCAGCCACACAAGACACACTAATAGCTCAGTCATACAAATCAAACTAACAGCCCAATCACATAATTCCCATTAACAGCTTAGTCACACTAACACACTAACATCTCAGTCACACAAGTCCCATTAACAGCCCAGTCACACAAGACACACTAACAGCCCAGTCACACAAGTCACACTGACAGCCCAGTCACACAAGTCACACTAACAGCCCAGTCACTGAAGTCACACTGATAGCCCAGTCACACAAGTCACAGTACCATCTCAGTCACACAAGACACACTAATAGCTCAGCAACACAAGTCCCATTTACAGCTCAATTACACTACCAGCTCAGTCACACAAGTCACACTACCATCTCAGTCACACAAGTCACACTACCAGCTCACTCATACAAGACACACTAATAGCTCAGTCACACAAATCACACTAACAGCCGAATCACATAAGTCCCATTAACAGCTTCGTCACACAGGGCACACTAACAGCTCAGTCAAACAAGTCCCATTAGCAGCTCATTCAAACAAGTCCCATTAACAGACCAGTCACACAAGACACACTGACAGCTCAGTCACACAAGTCACACTGACAGCCCAGTCACACAAGTCACATTGACAGCCCAGTCACACAAGTCACACTGACAGCCCAGTCACACAAGTCACACAGACAGCCCAGTCACACAAGACACACTGACAGCTCAGTCACACAAGTCACACTCACAGCCCAGTCACACAAGTCACACTAACAGCCCAGTCACACAAGTCACACTGACAGCCCAGTCACACAAGTCACACTAACAGCCCAGTCACACTAATAACTCAGTAACACAAATCACATTAACAGCTCAGTCACAATAACAGCTCAATCAAGTTCCACCGACAGCTCAGTCACACCAATATCTCAGTCACACAAGTCCATTAACATCTCAGTCACACAAGTCCCACTAACATCTTAGTCAAACTGACAGCTCAGACACACAAGTCACACTGACAGCTCGGTCACACTTATAGCTCAGTCACACGAGTCACACTAACATCTTAGTCACACAAGTCACACTAACAGCTCAGTCACACGAGTCACACTGACAGCTCTGTCACATTGACAGCTTAGTCACACGAGTCACGCTGACAGCTCAGTCACATAAGTCACACTGATAGCTCAGTCACACGAGTCACGCTGACAGCTCAGTCACACTAACAGCTCAGTCACACGAGTCACACTAACAGCTCAGTCACACGAGTCACGCCGATAGCTCAGTCACACAAGTCACACTAACAGCTCAGTCACAAGAGTCATGCTGACAGCTCAGTCACACTGACAGCTCAGTCACAAGAGTCACACTAACAGCTCCGTCACACGAGTCACGCTGACAGCTCAGTCACACGAGTCACGCTGATAGCTCAGTCACACGAGTCACACTAACAGCTCAGTCACACGAGTCACGCCGATAGCTCAGTCACACGAGTCACGCTAACAGCTCAGTCACACGAGTCACATTAACAGCTCAGTCACACGAGTCACGCTGACAGCTCAGTCACACGAGTCACGCTGATAGCTCAGTCACACGAGTCACACTAACAGCTCAGTCACACGAGTCACGCCGATAGCTCAGTCACACGAGTCACGCTAACAGCTCAGTCACACGAGTCACACTAACAGCTCAGTCACACGAGTCACGCTGACAGCTCAGTCACACGAGTCACGCTGATAGCTCAGTCACACGAGTCACGCTAACAGCTCAGTCACACGTGTCACACTGACAGCTCTGTCACACTGACAGCTTAGTCACACGAGTCACGCTGACAGCTCAGTCACACAAGTCACACAGATAGCTCAGTCACACGAGTCCCATTAACAGCTCAGTCACATGAGTCACGCCGATAGCTCAGTCACACGAGTCACACTAACAGCTCAGTCACACGAGTTACGCTGACAGCTCAGTCACACGAGTCACGCTGATAGCTCAGTCACACGAGTCACTCTAACAGCTCAGTCACACGAGTCACGCTAACAGCTCAGTCACACGTGTCACGCTGATAGCTCAGTCACACGAGTCACACTAACAGCTCAGTCACAAGAGTCACACTAACAGCTCAGTCACAAGAGTCACACTGATAGCTCATTCACACAAGTGACACTGACAGCTCAGTCACACGAGTCACACTGACAGCTCAGTCACAAGAGTCACGCTGACAGCTCAGTCACACGAGTCACGCTGACAGCTGTCACACTAATCACACTGACAGCTCAGTCACACTGACAGCTCAGTCACATGAGTCACACTGATAGCTCAGTCACACGAGTCACACGAGTCACACTAACAGCTCAGTCACACGAGTCACGCCGATAGCTCAGTCACACGAGTCACACTAACAGCTCAGTCACACGAGTCACGCTGACAGCTCAGTCACACGAGTCACGCTGACAGCTCAGTCACACGTGTCACGCTGGTAGCTCAGTCACACGAGTCACACTAACAGCTCAGTCACAAGAGTCACACTAACAGCTCCGTCACACGAGTCACGCTGACAGCTCAGTCACACGAGTCACGCTGATAGCTCAGTCACACGAGTCACACTAACAGCTCAGTCACACGAGTCACGCCGATAGCTCAGTCACACGAGTCACGCTAACAGCTCAGTCACACGAGTCACACTAACAGCTCAGTCACACGAGTCACGCTGACAGCTCAGTCACACGAGTCACGCTGATAGCTCAGTCACACGAGTCACGCTAACAGCTCAGTCACACGTGTCACGCTGATAGCTCAGTCACACGAGTCACACTAACAGCTCAGTCACAAGAGTCACACTAACAGCTCAGTCACAAGAGTCACATTAACAGCTCAGTCACACGAGTCACGCTGACAGCTCAGTCACACTGACAGCTCAGTCACACGAGTAACACTAACAGCTCAGTCACAAGAGTCACACAAACAGCTCAGTCACACAAGTCACGCTGACAGCTCAGTCATATGAGTCACGCTGCTAGCTCAGTCACACGAGTCACACTAACAGCTCAGTCACACGAGTCACACTAACATCTCAGTCACACGAGTCACGCTGAAAGCTCAGTCACCCGAGTCACGCTGATAGCTCAGTCACACGAGTCACATTAACAGCTCAGTCACACGAGTCACGCTGACAGCTCAGTCACACTGACAGCTCAGTCACACGAGTCACACTAACAGCTCAGTCACAAGAGTCACACTAACAGCTCAGTCACACAAGTCACGCTGACAGCTCAGTCATATGAGTCACGCTGATAGCTCAGTCACACGAGTCACACTAACAGCTCAGTCACATGAGTCACACTAACAGCTCAGTCACACGAATCACACTGACAGCTCAGTCACACGAGTTACGCTGATAGCTCAGTCACACGAGTCATACTAACAGCTCAGTCACACGAGTCACGCTGACAGCTCAGTCACACGAGTCACGCTGACAGCTCAGTCACACGAATCACACTGATAGCTCATTCACATGAGTCACGCTGACAGCTCAGTCACACGAGTCATGCTGACAGCTCAGTCACACGAGTCGTGCTGATAGCTCAGTCACACGAGTCACACTAACAGCTCAGTCACACGTGTCACACTGACAGCTCTGTCACACTGACAGCTCAGTCACACGAGTCACGCTGACAGCTCAGTCACACTGACAGCTCAGTCACACGAGTCACACTAACAGCTCAGTCACAAGAGTCACACTAACAGCTCAGTCACACAAGTCACGCTGACAGCTCAGTCATATGAGTCACGCTGCTAGCTCAGTCACACAAGTCACACTAACAGCTCAGTCACACGAGTCACACTAACAGCTCAGTCACACGAGTCACGCTGAAAGCTCAGTCACCCGAGTCACGCTGATAGCTCGGTCACACGAGTCACATTAACAGCTCAGTCACACGAGTCACGCTGACAGCTCAGTCACACTGACAGCTCAGTCACACGAGTCACACTAACAGCTCAGTCACAAGAGTCACACTAACAGCTCAGTCACACAAGTCACGCTGACAGCTCAGTCATATGAGTCACGCTGATAGCTCAGTCACACGAGTCACACTAACAGCTCAGTCACTCGAGTCACACTAACAGCTCAGTCACACGAATCACACTGACAGCTCAGTCACACGAGTTACGCTGATAGCTCAGTCACACGAGTCATACTAACAGCTCAGTCACACGAGTCACGCTGACAGCTCAGTCACACGAGTCACGCTGACAGCTCAGTCACACGAGTCACACTGATAGCTCATTCACACGAGTCACGCTGACAGCTCAGTCACACGAGTCATGCTGACAGCTCAGTCACATGAGTCATGCTGATAGCTCAGTCACACGAGTCACACTAACAGCTCAGTCACACGTGTCACACTGACAGCTCTGTCACACTGACAGCTTAGTCACACGAGTCATGCTGACTGCTCAGTCACACGAGTCACGCCGATAGCTCAGTCACACGAGTCACACTAACAGCTCAGTCACACGAGTCACGCTGACAGCTCAGTCACACGAGTCACGCTGACAGCTCAGTCACACGTGTCACGCTGGTAGCTCAGTCACACGAGTCACACTAACAGCTCCGTCACAAGAGTCACACTAACAGCTCCGTCACACGAGTCACGCTGACAGCTCAGTCACACGAGTCACGCTGATAGCTCAGTCACACGAGTCACACTAACAGCTCAGTCACACGAGTCACGCTGATAGCTCAGTCACACGAGTCACGCTAACAGCTCAGTCACACGAGTCACACTAACAGCTCAGTCACACGAGTCACGCTGACAGCTCAGTCACACGAGTCACGCTGATAGCTCAGTCACATGAGTCACGCTAACAGCTCAGTCACGCGTGTCACGCTGATAGCTCAGTCACACGAGTCACACTAACAGCTCAGTCACAAGAGTCACACTAACAGCTCAGTCACAAGAGTCACATTAACAGCTCAGTCACACGAGTCACGCTGACAGCTCAGTCACACTGACAGCTCAGTCACACGAGTCACACTAACAGCTCAGTCACAAGAGTCACTAACAGCTCAGTCACACAAGTCACGCTGACAGCTCAGTCATATGAGTCACGCTGCTAGCTCAGTCACACGAGTCACACTAACAGCTCAGTCACACGAGTCACACTAACAGCTCAGTCACACGAGTCACGCTGAAAGCTCAGTCACCCGAGTCACGCTGATAGCTCAGTCACATGAGTCACATTAACAGCTCAGTCACACGAGTCACGCTGACAGCTCAGTCACACTGACAGCTCAGTCACACGAGTCACACTAACAGCTCAGTCACAAGAGTCACACTAACAGCTCAGTCACACAAGTCACGCTGACAGCTCAGTCATATGAGTCACGCTGATAGCTCAGTCACACGAGTCACACTAACAGCTCAGTCACACGAGTCACACTAACAGCTCAGTCACACGAATCACACTGACAGCTCAGTCACACGAGTTACGCTGATAGCTCAGTCACACGAGTCATACTAACAGCTCAGTCACACGAGTCACGCTGATAGCTCAGTCACACGAGTCACGCTGACAGCTCAGTCACACGAGTCACACTGATAGCTCATTCACACGAGTCACGCTGACAGCTCAGTCACACGATTCATGCTGACAGCTCAGTCACACGAGTCATGCTGATAGCTCAGTCACACGAGTCACACTAACAGCTCAGTCACACGTGTCACACTGACAGCTCTGTCACACTGACAGCTTAGTCACACGAGTCATGCTGACAGCTCAGTCACACAAGTCACACTGATAGCTCAGTCACACGAGTCAAATTAACAGCTCAGTCACAAGAGTCACACTAACAGCTCAGTCACAAGAGTCACACTAACAGCTCAGTCACACGAGTCACGCTGACAGCTCAGTCACACGAGTCACGCCGATAGCTCAGTCACACGAGTCACACTAACAGCTCAGTCACACGAGTCACGCTGACAGCTCAGTCACACGAGTCACGCTGACAGCTCAGTCACACGTGTCACGCTGGTAGCTCAGTCACACGAGTCACACTAACAGCTCCGTCACAAGAGTCACACTAACAGCTCCGTCACACGAGTCACGCTGACAGCTCAGTCACACGAGTCACGCTGATAGCTCAGTCACACGAGTCACACTAACAGCTCAGTCACACGAGTCACGCCGATAGCTCAGTCACACGAGTCACGCTAACAGCTCAGTCACACGAGTCACACTAACAGCTCAGTCACACGAGTCACGCTGACAGCTCAGTCACACGAGTCACGCTGATAGCTCAGTCACATGAGTCACGCTAACAGCTCAGTCACGCGTGTCACGCTGATAGCTCAGTCACACGAGTCACACTAACAGCTCAGTCACAAGAGTCACACTAACAGCTCAGTCACAAGAGTCACATTAACAGCTCAGTCACACGAGTCACGCTGACAGCTCAGTCACACTGACAGCTCAGTCACACGAGTCACACTAACAGCTCAGTCACAAGAGTCACTAACAGCTCAGTCACACAAGTCACGCTGACAGCTCAGTCATATGAGTCACGCTGCTAGCTCAGTCACACGAGTCACACTAACAGCTCAGTCACACGAGTCACACTAACAGCTCAGTCACACGAGTCACGCTGAAAGCTCAGTCACCCGAGTCACGCTGATAGCTCAGTCACACGAGTCACATTAACAGCTCAGTCACACGAGTCACGCTGACAGCTCAGTCACACTGACAGCTCAGTCACACGAGTCACACTAACAGCTCAGTCACAAGAGTCACACTAACAGCTCAGTCACACAAGTCACGCTGACAGCTCAGTCATATGAGTCACGCTGATAGCTCAGTCACACGAGTCACACTAACAGCTCAGTCACACGAGTCACACTAACAGCTCAGTCACACGAATCACACTGACAGCTCAGTCACACGAGTTACGCTGATAGCTCAGTCACACGAGTCATACTAACAGCTCAGTCACACGAGTCACGCTGATAGCTCAGTCACACGAGTCACGCTGACAGCTCAGTCACACGAGTCACACTGATAGCTCATTCACACGAGTCACGCTGACAGCTCAGTCACACGATTCATGCTGACAGCTCAGTCACACGAGTCATGCTGATAGCTCAGTCACACGAGTCACACTAACAGCTCAGTCACACGTGTCACACTGACAGCTCTGTCACACTGACAGCTTAGTCACACGAGTCATGCTGACAGCTCAGTCACACAAGTCACACTGATAGCTCAGTCACACGAGTCAAATTAACAGCTCAGTCACAAGAGTCACACTAACAGCTCAGTCACAAGAGTCACACTAACAGCTCAGTCACACGAGTCACGCTGACAGCTCAGTCACACGAGTCACACTAACAGCCCAGTCACACGAGTCACGCTGACAGCTCAGTCACACGAGTCACTCTGATAGCTCATTCACACAAGTGACACTGACAGCTCAGTCACACGAGTCACACTGACAGCTCAGTCACAAGAGTCACGCTGACAGCTCAGTCACACGAGTGACGCTGACAGCTCAGTCACACGAGTCACGCTGACAGCTGTCACACTAGTCACACTGACAGCTCAGTCACACAAGTCACACTAACAGCTCAGTCACACAAGTCACACTGACAGCTCAGTCTCATGAGTCACACTGACAGCTCAGTCACACAAGTCACACTGACAGCTCAGTCACACGTGTCACGCAGATAGCTCAGTCACACTAGTCACACTGACAGCTCAGTCACACGAATCACACTGACAGCTCAGTCACACGAGTCACACTGACAGCTCAGTCTCACGAGTCACACTGACAGCACAGTCACACCAGTCACACTGACAGCTCTGTCACACTGACAGCTTAGTCAGACGAGTCACGCTGACAGCTCAGTCACACAAGTCACACTGATAGCTCAGTCACACGAGTCACACTAACAGCTCAGTCACACGAGTCATGCCGATAGCTCAGTCACACGAGTCACACTAACAGCTCAGTCACACGAGTCACGCTGACAGCTCAGTCACACGAGTCACGCTGATAGCTCAGTCACACGAGTCACGCTAACAGCTCAGTCACACGTGTCACGCTGGTAGCTCAGTCACATGAGTCACACTAACAGCTCAGTCACAAGAGTCACACTAACAGCTCAGTCACACGAGTCACGCTGACAGCTCAGTCACACGAGTCACGCTGATAGCTCAGTCACACGAGTCACACTAACAGCTCAGTCACACGAGTCACGCCGATAGCTCAGTCACACGAGTCACACTAACAGCTCAGTCACACGAGTCACGCTGACAACTCAGTCACACGAGTCACGCTGATAGCTCAGTCACACGAGTCACGCTAACAGCTCAGTCACACGTGTCACGCTTATAGCTCAGTCACACGAGTCACACTAACAGCTCAGTCACAAGAGTCACACTAACAGCTCAGCCACAAGAGTCACATTAACAGCTCAGTCACACGAGTCACACTAACAACTCAGTCACACGAGTCACACTAACAGCTCAGTCACAAGAGTCACGCTGACAGCTCAGTCATATGAGTCACGCTGCTAGCTCAGTCACACGAGTCACACTAACAGCTCACTCACACGAGTCACACTAACAGCTCAGTCACACGAATCACGCTGACAGCTCAGTCACACGAGTCACGCTGATAGCTCAGTCACACGAGTCATACTAACAGCTCAGTCACACGAGTCTCGCTGATAGCTCAGTCACACGAGTCACGCTGACAGCTCAGTCACACGAGTCACACTGATAGCTCATTCACACGAGTCACACTGACAGCTCAGTCACACGAGTCATGCTGACAGCTCAGTCACACGAGTCATGCTGATAGCTCAGTCACACGAGTCACACTGACAGCTCTGTCACACTGACAGCTTAGTCACATGAGTCACGCTGACAGCTCAGTCACACAAGTCACACTGATAGCTCAGTCACATGAGTCACACTAACAGCTCAGTCACACGAGTCACGCCGATAGCTCAGTCACACGAGTCACACTAACAGCTCAGTCACACGAGTCACGCTGACAGCTCAGTCACACGAGTCACGCTGATAGCTCAGTCACACGAGTCACGCTAACAGCTCAGTCACACGTGTCACGCTGATAGCTCAGTCACACGAGTCACACTAACAGCTCAGTCACAAGAGTCACACTAACAGCTCAGTCACACGAGTCACGCTGACAGCTCAGTCACATGAGTCACGCTGATAGCTCAGTCACACGAGTCACACTAACAGCTCAGTCACACTGACAGCTCAGTCACACGAGTCACGCTGATAGCTCAGTCACACGAGTCACACTGATAGCTCATTCACACAAGTGACACTGAGAGCTCAGTCACACGAGCCACACTAACAGCTCAGTCACACGAGTCACGCTGACAGCTCAGTAACACGAGTCACGCTGACAGCTCAGTCACACGAGTCACGCTGACAGCTGTCACACTAGTCACACTGACAGCTCAGTCACACTGACAGGTCAGTCGCATGAGTCACACTGACAGCTCAGTCACACAAGTCACACTGACAGCTCAGTCACTCGAGTCACACTAACAGCTCAGTCACAAAAGTCACACTGACAGCTCGGTCTCATGAGTCACACTAACAGCTCAGTCACACAAGTCACACTGACAGCTCAGTCTCATGAGTCACACTGACAGCTCAGTCACACAAGTCACACTGACAGCTCAGTCACACGAGTCACGCTGATAGCTCAGTCACACTTGTCACACTGACAGCTCAGTCACACGAGTCACACTGACAGCTCAGTCACACAAGTCACACTGACAGCTCAGTCACACGAGTCACGCTGACAGCTCAGTCACACGAATCTCGCTGACAGCTCAGACACAAGTCACACTGACAGCTCAGTCACACGAGTCACGCTGTGTTATGAATCCCAATGCCTACTCCATGTGAGACCACTAGAACCCAGCTACTGAGATCTTCACCAATAACAGCCACCCGTTGTTCCCTTAGAAGAGGGAAACGTTCGTCGGTACTTAGGCGGTCGTCTGGATTTATGCTCAGGGTAGTAGAGGCTCACATGGAGGTACAAGGGAATTCAATAGATAAAATGTTCACTTAGAATTGACACCGATGATAATGATAAGAAGAATATCGATGGTGGGGCTATAGTGCCGATGGTTCGTCAATAGCCGTTAGTAAACAGCGTAGGATTAAACAATGGCTTGGGAGCCGATGGTACAGCAATTGTATGGATGGTGCGGCAGTTGAGCCGATGATGTGGCAATAGCCGTTAGTATGCAGTTTGGTTCTGACAATGACTTGGGAGTCGATAGTGCGGCAATTGTGCGGCAATAGTGCCGATGGTGTGGCAATGGGCAGTAGTATACAGTTTAGTTCTGACAATGGGTTGGGATCCGATGGTGCGGCAATTGTGCCGATGGTGCAGCAGTTGAGCTGTATGGACATTTGATGAACAGATGGCAGCACGGGGGCTGCTTGGTGCGGCTGGGAAGCCGTATGGACGTTTGATGAACAGATGGCAGCACGGGGGCTGCTTGGTGCAGCTGGGAAGCCGTATGGAAGAAGTATCACAAAGATAAAACAGGAACAACCTGACTATGCAGCCAAGCCGAGGGAACTCACAGATACTCTATAGTCGGCACAGCTGCACTGGTCCAGTGAGTACAAATCGGTTGATGCCCCAATCAGGTTTGCACTGTGGATAACACATCACTTCCTGAGGCGTGCTGACCACCTAGCAACAGGAAGAACTGAAGTAACCCTGTCCTGTCTGGGCAACCTATCAGAAGGATTCAAGTCGTGTCCACGACTTGTAACATGCTGACAGCTCAGTCACACAAGTCACACTGACAGCTCAGTCACAAAAGTCACACTGACAGCTGAGTCACACAAGTCACACTGACTGCTCAGTCACAAAAGTCACACTGACAGCTCAGTCACACTAGTCACACTGACAGCTCAGTCACACAAGTCACACTGACAGCTCATTCACACAAGTCACACTGACAGCTCAGTCACAAAAGTCACACTGACAGCTCAGTCACAAAAGTCACACTGACAGCTCAGTCACACTAGTCACACTGACAGCTCAGTCACACAAGTCACACTGACAGCTCATTCACACAAGTCACACTGACAGCTCAGTCACACAAGTCACACTGACAGCTCATTCACACAAGTCACACTGACAGCTCAGTCACACAAGTCACACTGACAGCTCATTCACACAAGTCACACTGACAGCTCATTCACACAAGCCACACTCACAGCCCGGTCACACAAATCACACTAACAGCCAAGTCACATAAATCACACTAACAGCTCAGTCACACGAGTCACGCTGACAGCTCAGTCACACGAGTCACGCTGACAGCTCAGTCACACGTGTCACGCTGGTAGCTCAGTCACACGAGTCACACTAACAGCTCCGTCACAAGAGTCACACTAACAGCTCCGTCACACGAGTCACGCTGACAGCTCAGTCACACGAGTCACGCTGATAGCTCAGTCACACGAGTCACACTAACAGCTCAGTCACACGAGTCACGCCGATAGCTCAGTCACACGAGTCACGCTAACAGCTCAGTCACACGAGTCACACTAACAGCTCAGTCACACGAGTCACGCTGACAGCTCAGTCACACGAGTCACGCTGATAGCTCAGTCACATGAGTCACGCTAACAGCTCAGTCACACGTGTCACGCTGATAGCTCAGTCACACGAGTCACACTAACAGCTCAGTCACAAGAGTCACACTAACAGCTCAGTCACAAGAGTCACATTAACAGCTCAGTCACACGAGTCACGCTGACAGCTCAGTCACACTGACAGCTCAGTCACACGAGTCACACTAACAGCTCAGTCACAAGAGTCACTAACAGCTCAGTCACACAAGTCACGCTGACAGCTCAGTCATATGAGTCACGCTGCTAGCTCAGTCACACGAGTCACACTAACAGCTCAGTCACACGAGTCACACTAACAGCTCAGTCACACGAGTCACGCTGATAGCTCAGTCACACGAGTCACATTAACAGCTCAGTCACACGAGTCACGCTGACAGCTCAGTCACACTGACAGCTCAGTCACACGAGTCACACTAACAGCTCAGTCACAAGAGTCACACTAACAGCTCAGTCACACAAGTCACGCTGACAGCTCAGTCATATGAGTCACGCTGATAGCTCAGTCACACGAGTCACACTAACAGCTCAGTCACACGAGTCACACTAACAGCTCAGTCACACGAATCACACTGACAGCTCAGTCACACGAGTTACGCTGATAGATCAGTCACACGAGTCATACTAACAGCTCAGTCACACGAGTCACGCTGATAGCTCAGTCACACGAGTCACGCTGACAGCTCAGTCACACGATTCATGCTGACAGCTCAGTCACACGAGTCATGCTGATAGCTCAGTCACACGAGTCACACTAACAGCTCAGTCACACGTGTCACACTGACAGCTCTGTCACACTGACAGCTTAGTCACAAGAGTCATGCTGACAGCTCAGTCACACAAGTCACACTGATAGCTCAGTCACACGAGTCAAATTAACAGCTCAGTCACAAGAGTCACACTAACAGCTCAGTCACAAGAGTCACACTAACAGCTCAGTCACACGAGTCACGCTGACAGCTCAGTCACACGAGTCACACTAACAGCCCAGTCACACGAGTCACGCTGACAGCTCAGTCACACGAGTCACACTGATAGCTCATTCACACAAGTGACACTGACAGCTCAGTCACACGAGTCACACTGACAGCTCAGTCACAAGAGTCACGCTGACAGCTCAGTCACACGAGTGACGCTGACAGCTCAGTCACATGAGTCACGCTGACAGCTGTCACACTAGTCACACTGACAGCTCAGTCACACTGACAGCTCAGTCACATGAGTCACACTGACAGCTCAGTCACACAAGTCACGCTGACAGCTCAGTCACACAAGTCACACTAACAGCTCAGTCACACAAGTCACACTGACAGCTCAGTCTCATGAGTCACACTGACAGCTCAGTCACACAAGTCACACTGACAGCTCAGTCACACGTGTCACGCAGATAGCTCAGTCACACTAGTCACACTGACAGCTCAGTCACACGAATCACACTGACAGCTCAGTCACACGAGTCACACTGACAGCTCAGTCTCACGAGTCACACTGACAGCACAGTCACACGAGTCACACTGACAGCTCTGTCACACTGACAGCTTAGTCAGACGAGTCACGCTGACAGCTCAGTCACACAAGTCACACTGATAGCTCAGTCACACGAGTCACACTAACAGCTCAGTCACACGAGTCATGCCGATAGCTCAGTCACACGAGTCACACTAACAGCTCAGTCACACGAGTCACGCTGACAGCTCAGTCACACAAGTCACGCTGATAGCTCAGTCACACGAGTCACGCTAACAGCTCAGTCACACGTGTCACGCTGGTAGCTCAGTCACATGAGTCACACTAACAGCTCAGTCACAAGAGTCACACTAACAGCTCAGTCACACGAGTCACGCTGACAGCTCAGTCACACGAGTCACGCTGATAGCTCAGTCACACGAGTCACACTAACAGCTCAGTCACACGAGTCACGCCGATAGCTCAGTCACACGAGTCACACTAACAGCTCAGTCACACGAGTCACGCTGACAGCTCAGTCACACGAGTCACGCTGATAGCTCAGTCACACGAGTCACGCTAACAGCTCAGTCACACGTGTCACGCTTATAGCTCAGTCACACGAGTCACACTAACAGCTCAGTCACAAGAGTCACACTAACAGCTCAGTCACAAGAGTCACATTAACAGCTCAGTCACACGAGTCACACTAACAACTCAGTCACACGAGTCACACTAACAGCTCAGTCACAAGAGTCACGCTGACAGCTCAGTCATATGAGTCACGCTGCTAGCTCAGTCACACGAGTCACACTAACAGCTCACTCACACGAGTCACACTAACAGCTCAGTCACACGAATCACGCTGACAGCTCAGTCACACGAGTCACGCTGATAGCTCAGTCACACGAGTCATACTAACAGCTCAGTCACACGAGTCTCGCTGATAGCTCAGTCACACGAGTCACGCTGACAGCTCAGTCACACGAGTCACACTGATAGCTCATTCACACGAGTCACACTGACAGCTCAGTCACACGAGTCATGCTGACAGCTCAGTCACACGAGTCATGCTGATAGCTCAGTCACACGAGTCACACTGACAGCTCTGTCACACTGACAGCTTAGTCACATGAGTCACGCTGACAGCTCAGTCACACAAGTCACACTGATAGCTCAGTCACATGAGTCACACTAACAGCTCAGTCACACGAGTCACGCCGATAGCTCAGTCACACGAGTCACACTAACAGCTCAGTCACACGAGTCACGCTGACAGCTCAGTCACACGAGTCACGCTGATAGCTCAGTCACACGAGTCACGCTAAGAGCTCAGTCACACGTGTCACGCTGATAGCTCAGTCACACGAGTCACACTAACAGCTCAGTCACACGAGTCACACTAACAGCTCAGTCACACGAGTCACGCTGACAGCTCAGTCACATGAGTCACGCTGATAGCTCAGTCACACGAGTCACACTAACAGCTCAGTCACACTGACAGCTCAGTCACACGAGTCACGCTGATAGCTCAGTCACACGAGTCACACTGATAGCTCATTCACACAAGTGACACTGAGAGCTCAGTCACACGAGCCACACTAACAGCTCAGTCACACGAGTCACGCTGACAGCTCAGTCACACGAGTCACGCTGACAGCTGTCACACTAGTCACACTGACAGCTCAGTCACACTGACAGCTCAGTCACAAGAGTCACACTAACAGCTCAGTCTCATGAGTCACACTGACAGCTCAGTCACACAAGTCACACTGACAGCTCAGTCACACGAGTCACGCTGATAGCTCAGTCACACTTGTCACACTGACAGCTCAGTCACACGAGTCACACTGACAGCTCAGTCACACAAGTCACACTGACAGCTCAGTCACACGAGTCACGCTGACAGCTCAGTCACACGAATCTCGCTGACAGCTCAGTCACACAAGTCACACTGACAGCTCAGTCACACGAGTCACGCTGTGTTACGAATCCCAATGCCTACTCCATGTGAGACCACTAGAACCCAGCTACTGAGATCTTCACCAATAACAGCCACCCGTTGTTCCCTTAGAAGAGGGAAACGTTCGTCGGTACTTAGGCGGTCGTCTGGATTTATGCTCAGGGTAGTAGAGGCTCACATGGAGGTACAAGGGAATTCAATAGATAAAATGTTCACTTAGAATTGACACCGATGATAATGATAAGAAGAATATCGATGGTGGGGCTATAGTGCCGATGGTTCGTCAATAGCCGTTAGTAAACAGCGTAGGTTTAAACAATGGCTTGGGAGCCGATGGTACAGCAATTGTATGGATGGTGCGGCAGTTGAGCCGATGATGTGGCAATAGCCGTTAGTATGCAGTTTGGTTCTGACAATGACTTGGGAGTCGATAGTGCGGCAATTGTGCGGCAATAGTGCCGATGGTGTGGCAATGGGCAGTAGTATACAGTTTAGTTCTGACAATGGGTTGGGATCCGATGGTGCGGCAATTGTGCCGATGGTGCAGCAGTTGAGCTGTATGGACATTTGATGAACAGATGGCAGCACGGGGGCTGCTTGGTGCGGCTGGGAAGCCGTATGGACGTTTGATGAACAGATGGCAGCACGGGGGCTGCTTGGTGCAGCTGGGAAGCCGTATGGAAGAAGTATCACAAAGATAAAACAGGAACAACCTGACTATGCAGCCAAGCCGAGGGAACTCACAGATACTCTATAGTCGGCACAGCTGCACTGGTCCAGTGAGTACAAATCGGTTGATGCCCCAATCAGGTTTGCACTGTGGATAACACATCACTTCCTGAGGCGTGCTGACCACCTAGCAACAGGAAGAACTGAAGTAACCCTGTCCTGTCTGGGCAACCTGTCAGAAGGATTCAAGTCGTGACCACGACTTGTAACATGCTGACAGCTCAGTCACACAAGTCACACTGACAGCTCAGTCACAAAAGTCACACTGACAGCTGAGTCACACAAGTCACACTGACTGCTCAGTCACAAAAGTCACACTGACAGCTCAGTCACACTAGTCACACTGACAGCTCAGTCACACAAGTCACACTGACAGCTCATTCACACAAGTCACACTGACAGCTCAGTCACAAAAGTCACACTGACAGCTCAGTCACAAAAGTCACACTGACAGCTCAGTCACACTAGTCACACTGACAGCTCAGTCACACAAGTCACACTGACAGCTCATTCACACAAGTCACACTGACAGCTCAGTCACACAAGTCACACTGACAGCTCATTCACACAAGTCACACTGACAGCTCAGTCACACAAGTCACACTGACAGCTCATTCACACAAGTCACACTGACAGCTCATTCACACAAGCCACACTCACAGCCCGGTCACACAAATCACACTAACAGCCAAGTCACATAAATCACACTAATAGCCCAGTCACACAAATCACACTGACAGCTGAGTCACACAAGTCACACTAACAGCCCAGTCACTCAAGTCACACTGACAGCTCAGTCACACAAATCGCACTGACAACTCAGTCACACAAGTCACGCTGACAGCTCAGTCACATCAGTCACGCTGATAGCTCAGTCACACGAGTCACACTAACAGCTCAGTCACACGAGTCACGCTGATAGCTCAGTCACACGAGTCACACTGATAGCTCATTCACACGAGTCACACTGATAGCTCATTCACACAAGTCACGCTGACAGCTCAGTCACACGAGTCACGCTGACAGCTCAGTCACACGAGTCACGCTGATAGCTCAGTCACACGAGTCACGCTGACAGCTCAGTCACATGAGTCACACTGACAGCTCAGTCACACGAGTCACACTGACAGCTCAGTCACACGAGTCATACTGACAGCTCAGTCACACATGTCACACTGACAGCTCTGTCACATGAGTCACACTGACAGCTCAGTCACACTAGTCACGCTGACAGCTCAGTCACACGAGTCACGCTGACAGCTCAGTCACACAAGTCACACTGACAGCTCAGTCACACAAGTCACGCTGTGTTACGATGCCTACTCCATGTGAGACCACTAGAACCCAGCTAGTGAGATCTTCACCAATAACAGCCGCCCGTTGTTCCCTTAGAACTGGGAAATGTTCGTCGGTACTTAGGCGGCCGTCTGGATTTCTGCTCAGGGTAGTAGCGGCTCACATGGAGGTACAAGGGAATTCAATAGATAAAATGTTCACTTAGAATTGACACCGATGATGATGATAAGAAGAATATCAATGGTGGGGCTATAGTGCCGATGGTTCGTCAATAGCCATTAGTAAACAGCGTAGGTTTAAACACTGGCTTGGGAGCTGGTGGTACAGCAATTGTATCGATGGTGCGGCAGTTGAGCAGATGATGTGGCAATAGCCGTTAGTATGCAGTTTGGTTCTGACAATGACTTGGGAGTCGATAGTGCGGCAATAGTGCCAATGGTGCGGCAATAGTGCCGATGGTGCGGCAATGGGCATTAGTATACAGTTTAGTTCTGACAATGGGTTGGGATCCGATGGTGCGGCAATTGTGCCGATGGTGCGGCAGTTGAGCTGTATGGACATTTGATGAACAGATGGCAGCACGGGGGCTGCTTGGTGTGGCTGGGAAGCCATATGGACGTTTGATGAACAGATGGCAGCACGGGGGCTGCTTGGTGCAGTTGGGAAGCCGTATGGAAGAAGTATCACGAAGATAAAACAGGAACAACCTGACTATGCAGCCAAGCCGAGGGAACTCACAGATACTCTATAGTCAGCACAGCTGCACTGGTCCAGTGAGTACAAATTGGTTGATGCCCCAATCAGGTTTGCACTGTGGATAACACATCACTTCCTGAGGCGTGCTGACCACCTAGCAACAGGAAGAACTGAAGTAACCCTGTCCTGTCTGGGCAACCTGTCAGAAGGATTCAAGTCGTGACCACGACTTGTAACATGCTGACAGCTCAGTCACACAAGTCACACTGACAGCTCAGTCACAAAAGTCACACTGACAGCTCAGTCACACTAGTCACACTGACAGCTCAGTCACAAAAGTCACACTGACAGCTCAGTCACACTAGTCACACTGACAGCTCAGTCACACAAGTCACACTGACAGCTCAGTCACACAAGTCCCATTAACAGCTCAGTCACACAAGTCACACTGACAGCTCAATCACACTAGTCACACTGACAGCTCAGTCACACTAGTTACACTGACAGTTCAGTCACACAAGTCACACTGACAGCTCAGTCACACAAGTCACACTGACAGCTCAGTCACAAAAGTCACACTGACAGCTCAGTCACACTAGTCACACTGACAGCTCAGTCACAAAAGTCACACTGACAGCTCAGTCACACAAGTCACACTGACAGCTCAGTCACACTAGTTACACTGACAGTTCAGTCACACAAGTCACACTGACAGCTCAGTCACACAAGTCACACTGACAGCTCAGTCACACAAGTCACACTGACAGCTCAGTCACAAAGTCACACTGACAGCGCAGTCACACTAGTCACACTGACAGCTCAGTCACAAAAGTCACACTGACAGCTCAGTCACACTAGTCACACTGACAGCTCGGTCACAAAAGTCACACTGACAGCTCAGTCACACTAGTCACACTGACAGCTCAGTCACACAAGTCACACTGACAGCTCAGTCACACAAGTCCCATTAACAGCTCAGTCACACAAGTCACACTGACAGCTGAATCACACTAGTCACACTGACAGCTCAGTCACACAAGTTACATTGACAGCTCAGTCACACAAGTCCCATTAACAGCTCAGTCACACAAGTCACACTGACAGCTCAGTCACACAAGTCCCATTAATAGCTCAGTCACACAAGTCACACTGACAACTCAGTCACACAAGTCACACTGACAGCTCAGTCACAAAAGTCACACTGGCAGCTCAGTCACACAAGTCACACTGACAGCTCAATCACACTAGTCACACTGACAGCTCAGTCACACAAGTCACACTGACAGCTCAGTCACAAAAGTCACACTGGCAGCTCAGTCACACAAGTCACACTGACAGCTCAATCACACTAGTCACACTGACAGCTCAGTCACACAAGTCACACTGACAGCTCAGTCACACTAGTCACACTGACAGCTCAGTCACAAAAGTCACACTGACAGCTCAGTCACACAAGTCCCATTAACAGCTCAGCCACATGAGTCACACTGACAGCTCAGTCACACAAGTCACACTGACAGCTCAGCCACACGAGTCACACTGACAGCTCAGTCACACAAGTCACACTGACAGCTCAGCCACACGAGTCACACTGACAGCTCAGTCACAAAAGTCACACTGACAGCTCAGTCACACTGACAGCTCAGTCACAAAAGTCACACTGAGAGCCTGATTCAGAGGTGCACTCTAACTGGGAATCGTTATGTAATGTAGGAGGTCGGCATGCCTCCTGTCAAAATACCAACAGCGGCATCTCCGGAAAGTATACTTGACCTCCCCCCTTCTCCCCCTAACCCTCCCCGTTAGGGCCTAAACCTAACCCCTCCCAGTGGTGCCTGATCCTATCCCCCCCACCTCCAATGTTACACTGCACAATTGTATACTGCTAGCATATGCATATGTAATAATCGGGGGTGCCCAGAATGAGGGAGCGGGTACTACTTACCCAGGCCGATTGGAGGGGCCCAGGTCAGCGATCGCCCCCACCTGAAAAATGTCTTCCCTGCCCACTATCGCTGCGTCAGTGCCTATATAGCAGTGCAGCCGCAGCCGCACATTGGGCAGTGAGAGGGAAGAGACTGCTGCCACTCCCTCACTGCTCAATGTGCCACTGCGACAGCGCCGCTATACAGACGTGGCCTCAGCAGTAGTGGCCAAAAAGAAAAATGGTCAGAGGGGAGCCCCTGGACCACCCTTCTCCCCTGGAGTCACTCCGGTGTCGCTCATACTATTTTAATACAGGTTTTTGAGAAGGGTGCGTGACCACGTCTCCCAGATTTGACCATGCCCCCTTCCACCAGTACCATGGCCCGGCGGAGTTCTTGATGGCCCTAGCTGTAATAAGCATTGGGGTGGGGGAGATTATGAGTATAAAATGGGAAATTATGTACGATTGAGCATGGCCAAATGCGAGGGGGAAGGGGTGTTACAATTGCTCGGAAACACACAGGATGGGATGTAGCAATTTTCGCATGAAAATTAAAATACATCACGCCCTCGTTTGAATCCATAATGGCGTTTGTGATCGGCAGTATGCAGGAATACAGTACCTCCCCTCAGGGGCAGCTCTACTGATAAGAGCTGTCCCAGCGATGAGAAGACGTCCGGGTTTATGACCAGGGAATCCTATAGGCCCATAGGCTTCAATACAATGTTATCTATAGATATCGTGTAGAGATATCTGCTGCGAACATGCAGCACAACCAGACGGACAGAATTCTATGGGGCTGCAGTGAGCCCGTGTGCAGCAAGCTTTGGAAAACACAACTAGAATTCTATCTGACTTGCTTTGGGTATGCAGAGGGTATCTCTGATTTCTGCTGGGGACCATTTATAAAGCATATGGCGATTCCTATGTAATACATTTGTTTTTGGAGAATTTACCACATTTTTTGCACTGATCCATTCCGGCCACACATTGGCTCAAATCGTGACCACAATAGCAGTATGTGATAGGATCACTGGTAAAGTGGTCTGTGGCAGGTACATTTGTCCCAGATTCCTGTCTTTTGTGTTTTAAACCCCCAGGAGAAAGTCTGCAGTGTAGCAGGCTTGAGTTTCGGCTTTTTGAAAAGCCGGTTTGGGACCTGGGGGTTGTGGGTGAGAGGAGAGGGAGGACTCCACCCACGGCCACTCCAGGTTTTGGTTCTCGCAGCCTGGTAACAGGATTGTTAGTTTTCCACCTGAGAGTGGCCAATATAAGCCTAGTGTGTTTAGGGCTGAGTGTCTCACCTGGGAGAGCAGGCAGGGAGTTTGCTCAGAGACACTTGGAAACCTAACCGTGAGTGTTGTGCTGTGCTTTTGTTGCTGGCGAGGGCATTAGGCCCTGCCAGGTTCTGGTAGTGAGGGAACTATCTGTGAAGTTAGTGCCCCGACAGGGCTAGGATTTATATTTATGTTTTCTTTATGTTTCTGACATTGTACAATAAAGACTGGCGCCGACCAGCTTGTACTTGCATCCAGACTGGTGTGCTGCTTCCCTGCTGCTGTGTGTGTGTGTAAGGAAGGAGTCCTCTACCCAGGAGAGGGACCCCCTAACCTAACTGTGTCACAATATGGTGGAGAATGCGGGCAACCACACACACTAAAGTTGCAGCAAGAGGAAAACTTTCCATTTAAAAATTAAAGGGACAGACACCCAATTTGTGAGTGTGGAAATAACACTGTGTCCTTGGAGTCCCATAGAGGAGGCGCCAGCCAATGCTCAGAGAGGCAAGGTTCAGCTTCCAACCTACACCCCAGGAAAAAATGGAGGACATTATTAAGGCCTTGCTCCAAGCTACAGCAGCTCAGCAGGAATCTACCAGGGCTCAGCAGGAAGCTACCAGGGCTCAGCAGGAGACTAATAAACTTCAGCAGGAATCCGCCAGGCAACAACAGGTCGCCATTGCGGAAAACAGCCAGGCCATAAGAGAGGTGGTACAGCACCTGGTCGCCCGGCCCAGAGATGTTAATACTGGTCCTCCCACCACCACTCACTCCGTACGAGCCAGTCACTTCCTCCAAAAGATGACTTTGGGCGATGATGTGGAGGCCTATCGCGCCGCATTTGAAAGAACGGCCGAAAAGGGAGAGTTGGCCCAAGGAGCAGTGGGCAAGTCTGGTGGCACCTTTTTTGTCTGGGGAGCCACAAAAAGCATATTTCGACTTATGCCTGGCTGATGCCAAGGACTATAAAAAACTAAAACAGGAGATCCTAACTCGCTTTGGAGTCACCACCTTTGTTCGTGCCCAACGGGTCCACCGCTGGGAGTTCCATAAGGACAAGCCTCCACGTTCACAGATGCATGACCTCGTCCATCTGTCCTCAAAATGGATACAGCCCGAGACGCTGACGGGACCACAGATCGTGGAAAGGGTCGTGATGGACCGTTACCTGCGATCATTACCTGTGACTCTGCGCAAGTGGGTGAGCCATGCAGACCCTAAGTCCGTGGACCAGTTGGTCGAGCTGGTGGAGAGGTACGTGGCGGCTGAGGAGCTGATGAGTATGCCCCACCGAGCCCCGATGGCGCACCGGCGAACTCCCAGAGACACTGTTAAGACTGTTCCAGGGGAGAAGGGTGCTGGGCGGTGGAATGTACCTAAGACTGAGGGTGTAGAACCTGGAGACAGGCCTGCCAGGCCGGGAAGGTTCTTGCCCCGTAAACGACCAGACATTAATATGACTCAGTGTTTCCGATGTGGTGGCTTCGGCCATATTGCCGCTAATTGTGCACTTACAACTGAACCTATGCAATGTAATACTGCTCATGTCTACCGCAGGGGGTCTTTCTTTGCACAGATAGCCTGTACGGCTGACCGGCAGGCTGAGACTGATAATCACATGTGTGTACTCACTGTAGATGGCAACCGAGTAGAGGCACTGTTAGACTCTGGTAGCTTGGTGACACTTATAAAAGCTGAGCTGGTGAACCCCTTGAGGCATACAGGGAAAACTGTTGGTGTGACCTGCATACATGGGGATACTCGATATTATGTTACGGCCGAGGTGAACATCGAGACACCATGTGGCTCTGCTATAGTTTCTGTGGGTTTGGTGCATGGTCTGGTGTACGATGCAATATTGGGGAGAGACTTTGCTCACTTCTGGAAGTTGTGGGAAAGCCGTTTTGTTCCAGAGGTGAACAACCCCGATCCATTTGAGAAGGTTGTCGATGTAGTGGAGGAGGGAGTTTCTTCTGAGTCAGAGTTATTCCCTTTTTCTACTATGGTTGGCGAACTAGAGAATGCGGAACGTGACGGTGGCCCGCCAAGTGATGTGCCTCCCATTGAGGTGGGAAGTGTTGTTGGGCCAGGTGATCATCTGCCTGATTTAGAGGTCAGAAGAGAGGTCTTTGCCGTCGAGCAGTTGAATGACCCTACTTTGGTAAAAGCCAGGGAGAATGTAAAAGTAGTTGATGGTAAACCCGTAGACCCTGATAGTCCTTTGTCCTATCCCCACATGGCAATGTGTCAGGATTTGTTATATCAGGTGACTAAGAAGGGGGAAGATGTTGTGGGACAACTAATAGTTCCCAAAGCCTACAGAAGAACAGTGTTGGATCATCTGGCCCATGGTCATATAATGGCAGGCCATCTAGGGGTAGAGAAAACCACTGAGCGAATAATGCAGAGGTTTTTCTGGCCCGGGCTTCATAAAGAGGTATCTGACTTTTGCGCATCCTGCCCTGAGTGTCAGTATCATGCTCCCAGGCCACATTTTAAGGGTCCACTAGTTCCATTGCCTATCATAGAGGTGCCGTTTGAAAGAATAGCGATGGATTTGGTTGGACCCTTAATGAAGTCTGCCAGGGGACACCAGTATATTCTGGTCATAATGGATTACGCTACCAGGTACCCGGAAGCGATCCTGTTGCGCAATACGTCAACCAAGACCATTGCCAGAGAGCTAGTTCATGTCTTTAGCAGGCTGGGTATACCTAAGGAGTTACTAACTGACCAGGGTACACCGTTTATGTCCAAAGTCATGAAAGAGTTATGCCGCCTGTTCAAAATCGAACAGTTAAGAACTTCGGTTTATCACCCCCAAACCGATGGGCTGGTCGAGAGGTTTAACAAGACGTTAAAACACATGCTTAGGAAAGTGGTCGACAAGGATGGTAGGGATTGGGACTACTTATTGCTGTATTTATTGTTGGCCATAAGAGAAGTTCCCCAGTCCACCGGGTTTTCATGCTTCGACTTGTTGTATGGGAGATACCCAAGGGGGTTACTAGACATTGTCAAAGAGACATGGGAGGGGCAGTCTAGTCCTTACAAAACGGTGATTGAGTATGTTTCTCAAATGCAGGAGAGAATTGCTGCGGTAGTGCCAATAGTGAGAGAGCACCTGGAACAGGCTCAACAGGCACAGCAGAGGGTATACAACCGCAATGCTCGGTTACGCAGCTTTGCTCCTGGGGACAGAGTGTTAGTATTGGTTGCCACTGTGGAAAATAAACTTTTGGCTAAATGGCAAGGGCCCTTTGAAATCTTAGAAAGAGTGGGGCAGGTCAATTACAAAGTTTACCAGCCGGGGAAAAGAAAGCCAGAACAGATATACCATATAAATCTTTTAAAGCCCTGGAAAGATAGAACGGTACTGTCAGCCGTCCGAGACCCTCCAGTAAGTCCAGGGCCCTTAGTTCCCGAAGTGACAGTGGCAAAAACCCTGTCGGCAAATCAACAACAAGAGGTCAAGGAGTTTCTGGTTAGAAATAGGGTGCTGTTCTCTGACGTACCTGGGAAAACCTCGGTCATTAAACATGACATCATCACTGACCCAGGGGTTAAAGTTAATCTAAAGCCCTATAGGTTACCAGAAGCACAAAGAGAATCGGTGTCAAAAGAAATTAAAAATATGCTAGAGTTAGGGGTTATTGAAGAATCACATAGTGAATGGTCAAGTCCCATTGTGTTGATTCCAAAGCCCGACGGGAGTGTGCGTTTCTGCAATGACTTCCGAAAGTTGAACAGTGTTTCAAAATTCGATGCCTACCCGATGCCAAGAGTGGATGAACTGATTGAGAGACTAGGGACGGCAAGGTATTTAACCACTCTTGACCTAACCAAAGGGTATTGGCAAGTACCGTTAACCGAGAGCGCCAAACAAAAGACAGCTTTTTCAGCGCCAGAGGGCTTGTTTCAGTACAAGATGTTGCCCTTCGGGCTACATGGGGCACCTGCTACCTTCCAAAGAATGATGGACAGGATTCTAAGGCCCCATAGACGGTATGCGGCTGCTTATCTGGATGACGTGGTCGTTCATAGTCCTGATTGGCAGTCTCACTTACCCAGGGTGCAAGCAGTGTTGGACTCCATCTATAAGGCAGGTTTGACAGCCAACCCAAAAAAGTGTTGTCTAGGCATGGAGGAAGTAAAATATCTGGGATACACCATTGGCAGAGGCCTGATAAAGCCTCAGCTCAATAAAGTTGATGCCATACAAAACTGGCCACAGCCTCTGAATAAGAAGCAGGTGAGAACCTTCTTGGGAATTACGGGGTACTACAGGAGGTTTATACCCAACTTTGCCACCATGGCAGTCCCACTAACTGACCTGACCAAAGGCAAACAAAAAGTCATGGTAGAATGGAGTCCTGAGGCAGAGAAAGCTTTTCAGGAGTTGAAAGTAGCGTTGTGTTCCCAACCAGTCCTGATGACTCCTAATTTTGAAAGGGAATTCATAGTACAAACCGATGCATCAGAAGTAGGTATAGGAGCGGTCCTGTCCCAGAACAAGGAGGGTGAGGAACACCCTATTTTCTATCTTAGCAGAAAGTTGAATGTACATGAGAGAAACAATGCCACAGTGGAGAAGGAGGCGTTGGCCATAAAGTGGGCGTTAGAGGCTCTCAGGTACTACTTGGTCGGAAGAAAGTTCAAATTGATCACTGACCATGCCCCTCTGAAGTGGATGTCTGAAAATAAGGACAGTAATGCGAGAATTACAAGATGGTTCTTGGTGTTACAAACTTTTACATTTTCAGTGGAACACAGGCCAGGAAGCCAGCTGGCTAATGCTGACGCGTTGTCACGCGTTCATTTTTTGGGGCTTCACTTGTTCCGCCCCACAGGTCGAAACAAAGGGGAGGGATATGTGATAGGATCACTGGTAAAGTGGTCTGTGGCAGGTACATTTGTCCCAGATTCCTGTCTTTTGTGTTTTAAACCCCCAGGAGAAAGTCTGCAGTGTAGCAGGCTTGAGTTTCGGCTTTTTGAAAAGCCGGTTTGGGACCTGGGGGTTGTGGGTGAGAGGAGAGGGAGGACTCCACCCACGGCCACTCCAGGTTTTGTTTCTCGTAGCCTGGTAACAGGATTGTTAGTTTTCCACCTGAGAGTGGCCAATATAAGCCTAGTTTGTTTAGGGCTGATTGTCTCACCTGGGAGAGCAGGCAGGGAGTTTGCTCAGAGACACTTGGAAACCTAACCGTGAGTGTTGTGCTATGCTTTTGTTGCTGGCGAGGGCATTAGGCCCTGCCAGGTTCTGGTAGTGAGGGAACTACCTGTGAAGTTAGTGCCCCGACAGGGCTAGGATTTATATTTATGTTTTCTTTATGTTTCTGACATTGTACAATAAAGACTGGCGCCGACCAGCTTGTACTTGCATCCAGACTGGTGTGCTGCTTCCCTGCTGCTGTGTGTGTGTGTAAGGAAGGAGTCCTCTACCCAGGAGAGGGACCTCCTAATCTGACTGTGTCACAAGTAGTATAGGATAAGATTTTACTATAACCACAACATGCACTATAAGGGACAGAACGGAGCTGCTGCATATGCCCAGTGGCAGCAGCTTCTCCTACCAAGTCTGCTGTGTGTGTGGCTCTGAGCACTAAATTAGTGCCATAGAGAGCAGCTGCCAGCAAGAAGAGACAGGTGTCTTACTATGAGGTGGGAGAATGTGTCCTGAGCTTTCTAAGTTCTGTCACCTACAGCTTATATTATCTATGTATATTTATTATGGGATGTTTCACCTTTTTCTGATCACTTATGTAATTTATACTGTATGAGGTAAATATGTTTCATACAGAAAGTTTGTCTTTTTTAGACTCTCTCTCTACAGCCTATACTACAGACCATCAATATTCTATAGCATACCTCCCAATATTCACATTTTGGTGGGACAGTCTTGCTTTCTGGACCCCAGATAATTAAATATCGAACATGTCGCTGGTTGCGGTGGTGGATACCTAATTACTGGAATAATTCAATATTGCTCCAGGGCGATCCCTTAGTAAGTGTTAGTTACCGGTGACGTGTCGGCCGATTATAAATGAGTGACCTGACTTTACTCATGCACATGGCTACTGGGCACTTTGGGGGGGATTCAGACCCGGACGCTAAACTGCGCTCTCTCGCAGCCGGCAGGGGGTGGATATGCAAATGCCGCGATCGCACAGCCAGGCTAAAGGACGCCCTCTATGTCTTAGAGCGACAGCAGAGTGATCGCACGCCGATGTAATGACGCCCACTTTTCTTTCTTAGCAAACGTCATCTCCAGGAAGTGTATACTGCACGCAGCCCTTAAGGTAGACCCTACCCCACCACAAGCGCTGCAGGCTGAAATACAACCAGGTGACGTGTACAATGACGCTGACATGCTAATTATGCACGCCCAAAGAACGCCGTTTTGACGGTCAGACACACCTGCATTCACATATCCACTCCCCCGTTTTCCCGGACCTTCCCCTGTTACTACCCACAAACGGCACTATCTGTGACTCAAAGGTGCGGCCCGTCTGCGGGCTTCCAGCGAGCACTTCCCCATTGTACAGACTTGTTCGCGCACGCGCCTGGGTCTGAATCGGCCCTTTAGTGAGGAGGCGGCAGAAAGATTCTGCCCAGATCCCTCTTTGTTTTAATACACTTCCTGGAGATGACGTGCGCAAGTGGGCATCTCAACATACGCTTATGGGTGTCTGCATCCACAGAGCGATCGCTCGCACAGCCAAAGTGGGTGTGCTTATGCCTTAGCGAGCGATCGCTTCCCATGTTGTCACTTTGAAAAATTTGCATATGCTGGATGCGAGCGATCGTATCTAGCGAGCGGCTCTGAATCAGGCCCACTGTCTGTCCTCAGGGATGGGGGTAGATATATCTACAAGGAGTCAATGAATCACTACTGTATCTACACTTTTACTGATACAGAACCTCATAATATCAAGCAGAATATTTCTCAGTTCCATGGATGGCCGTGCAAAGTGACTGAGGGGAGGCAAATACGGAGGATGGAGTGGAAATGAGTCGCCTATCCTCCATATTTGTCTTAGGGCCTGATTCAGACCCACTCGCAAGCAGCTGTCCGCTCGCAAGTGGGTCAATGGTGTGCACTGCGCATGCGCACGATGGAGGGAGCTCCGTCGTGCGCATGCGCCAGACGCGACGAGCGAAGGACTTTCCTTCGCTCGTTGTGTCTGATCAAAGGGGGCGTGCTGTCGATGTTGATTGATAGCACGCCCCCTTTGGTGGGCGTGCCAGGGGCGTGCCTCCCAGACGGAGGCGTTCCCAAGGGAACGCCTACCGTCTGAAGCCGGCCCCACTGACATCACTAGTGATGTCAGTGGGAGTGATTTTGGCTCTGATAGAGCCAAAATCACTCCAGGGCTTGTGGTCGAAAACCCCGACCACAGGCTTCTGGTCGCACTGGCGATGGTCGCGATGGTCAAGACCATCGCGACCATCATCCTGCACGCTCGTATGAGCTGTGGGTGGTGACCCACAGCTATACGAGCGTCCAGGAGGACGCTCCATTTTTATGGAGGACGGCCCTCATTCAGAGCGAGCGCTCTGCTCAGAGCGTCCGGCTCTTAATGAGGGCCTTAGTTCTGTACATAGCTCCCATTGTACATTTCTTTGTTCTGCGCTTTTCAACAAAGTATTTATATAATCATTGGTTGAAAACCCATTGTAAAAGGATAGGAGATTCCCAGACAAATCTTAATATCTATAGTGATGTGGTCATGGTACTTGATAGCAGTGGGACTGTGAGCCTCATCAGTCATGTAATCCTCCCCCCCCCCCCCCCTCACTGAAACCTCCAGCTGGTTCCTGCTAAATGCTGCAATGCAGCTGGGGGTTTCTACAGTTCAAGCAGTAGACTGCGCTCATGTAAATGTTTAGAAAGAAAAGTTTAACTCATATTCTGGACAGTTCTATTTTACTGTTTACTTTATAATAAGCAGGCAAGATCATTTATTCACCAAACATATACAGTATGCCTCTACACAAACAATGTTTTCTCATTAATCTATATGAATAAAAGATAATCTAAAGGGAATGAGAGAGCATTTTTGGTATATTAATGGCGCATCTGCCTAAATAAATATTTCACATTGTTATAGTTCTCCCCACCAAATGCTCCGGCGTCTGCGATTAATAATACAAGTAACTGCGTTACACTTGTCTGAGCACAGAAAGGACTGCGCAGTGGGCTCCGGGCCGTGAATTCTGCCTCCGTCCACCATTTGCTTAATAGCCATGATACGTGTCCCCTTACCTAACTAGCAGGGCACAAATTTAAGGGGTGCAGAGAAAAAGTGTTGGACATTGCTGGAAACAAAAACAAAAATCTATATTTTTAAACTACAATACAACAACCAGAAAATTACAGCAAATGTGTAACTCTAAACTTTATTTCCTCCTCACTGGGGGCTCTATTTACTACAATCCGCATATGGAATGCAGATTGTAGTGTGATATTATCGACTGAATTCGCATTGCCAATATCACAGGGATTTACTACAAATCGCCTGCAGGGACAGAGCTTGCGATAGAGCTCTGTCCCTGCGAATCCCCTCCGCACATTAGTCACGGTATTTTTGCCAAAAAATACCGTGACTAGTGCCCGTGCATGCGCCGACCGACCGTCGCTGCTACCCCCCGGCGCTAAGCGCCTCCCCCTGGCACTAAGTCCCGCCCCCCCATGATCACGGACCCCAGCGACCTCCCCCTCTCCCTTAATTACACTTACCTGCATGATCCGGGTCTCCGGTGATGTCCTCCATGCCTCCGATCAAGTGATCTCCCATACTGCACTGGGCCCCGATCACCTGATGACCGGGCCGCAGTGCACTATGGGAGACCAGCTGACCAGAGGGGAGACATCACCGGAGGCCCGATCACCAGTCCCTGGAGTCAGGTAAGGAAAAAAAAATGTTGACAATTTTTTTTTCTTTTTTTTGCAGTAAATCAGCTTGCGGTCTGTTTAGACCACACAGCTGATTACTGGGACCAACTCCCGGCTCTGCTCTGCCCGTTAGAGCAGGGCAGGAGGCCGGTAACCGGGGGACACCCTGGATAACGCCACCTCCAGGTGGCGTTATTATCACAGGGCTTTCCCCGATATTTTTTTACAATTTATTTTTAGTAACTTTGGTCGGATAACATTTCCCATTACAATTATGGGAAATGTAATCTGCTTACTAAAGATAAGTGATACTTAGGGGTTGGAGTAGAATTTTACGAATTCTACTCCAATTGCCCTGTAATAACTATAGGTTATACTAATATAATGTGAAAAGGGTGTGACAACACAAAACAGCCTTTATTACTTTATTTTAGTAAATATAATGTTAATAAATAGAGCCCTAGAGGTTATAAAGATTGAGGGGAGAGTGACCCCTGCTGGTAATGTTGTACATTGACTTGAGGTACTCAGATGTAATGTGGCTCATCGCCTCATGATGACTCTCCCCTGCTCCAGCTAGGGCAGGGATATGACACTTGCGACCAGAAGGGCCCCCGCAGGGCCGGCGAGTGCTGAACGTGGCCTGGGTATGGGGAGCCGTGGCTGTGCCCCCTCTGAAAAATAGCTGAAAATATACAATGCGTGGCCCCTTTAAGTGGCACCGCGCGCTCCAAAAGGGGGACACTTGTCCCCATCAGCAGCTGATTCAGGCCCCTTCAACAAATCTGGGCCTGGGTAGTTTGTACCCACTACTCCTTCAGCACGCCAGGGCCCCCGAATACTCAGGTGCTTGGCACATAGTACATGATTAAGGGGACATACAGTATATTGACAACAGGTACAGTGCAGCTGAATAAATGTTGAGAGCCAGACTATCTCATGGTGAAAGAACAGTTAAACTTTATTTACACTCCACATTCTCCAGCCCAGTAACGGTAATGGTTGCAAGTACAGCTTCGCCAACTTCCTCCTGCACAATACTTTCAGCAGATGTTTTATGTGGTCACAGACTCCTTACTCCACCAGCACATACCCGGCAGTTTTGCGGCATGTCAGTACATCAAATACACCATACAGCATACAGGTGACTCCAGATCTGAAGTTCAATGCACCTCACCTCATCCTTAACATTCAGCACATCCCATAGCAAAGGAACCTTCTTTACCAATGTCCCAAAATGCAGAGACTCTTGGCCTGATTCAGCAAGGATCACAATTGCAAAGCTGCATGCAGGCTATAGATATATGATGTATGCATTGTCAGCTATAGATAATATGATTTATACACGCAGGCTATAGATTAATGATGTATGCACGCAGGCTATAGAAATATGATGTATGCACGCAGGCTATAGATATATGATTTATGCATGCAGGCTATAGATATATGATGTATACATGCAGGCTATAGATATATGATGTATACACGCAGGCTATAGATATATGATTTATGCACGCAGGCTATAGATATATAATTTATGCAAGCAGGCTATAGATAAAGGATTTATACATGCAGGCTATAGATATATGATGTATACACGCAGGCTATAGATATATGATTTATGCACGCAGGCTATAGATATATGATGTATACATGCAGGCTATAGATATGATGTATACACGCACGCTATAGATATATGATTTATGCACGCAGGGTATAGATATATGATTTATGCACGAAGGCAACTTTGCAATTGTGAATTTTGCAATAATGCAAATGCGGCAGGAGGTGTATGACACCCCCTGATTCAGCAAGGATCACAATTGCAAAGCTGCACGCAGACTATAGATATATGATGTATGCATTGTCGGCTATAGATATATGATTTATACATGCAGGCTATAGATATATGATGTATGCACGCAGGCTATAGAAATATGATGTATGCACACAGGCTATAGCTATATGATGTATACATGCAGGCTATAGATATATGATGTATACACGCAGGCTATAGATATATGATTTATGCACGCAGGCTATAGATATATGATGTATACATGCAGGCTATAGATATATGATGTATACACGCAGGCCATAGATATATGATTTATGCACGCAGGCTATAGATATAAAATTTATGCACGCAGGCTATAGATATATGATTTATACATGCAGGCTATAGATATATGATGTATACACGCAGGCCATAGATATATGATTTATGCATGCAGGCTATAGATATATGATTTATGCACGCAGGCTATAGATATATGATGTATACATGCAGGCTATAGATACGATGTATACACGCAGGCTATAGATATATGATTTATGCACGCAGGCTATAGATATATGATTTATGTATGCAGGGTATAGATATATGATTTATGCACGAAGGCAACTTTGCAATTGTGAATTTTGCAATAATGCAAATGCGACAGGAGGTGTATGACACCCCCTGCTGAATTTGCGATCCCAGCACTGCGACGGAGGTCGCAGGCTAGGATCACCATCATTGGTGGTCGATAGTTGCAATGGTGGACGGTGCCGGGCGGCTGGCCAGCTGAGTAAGCCTCAGCTTACCAGGCTGGCCGGCCTGCGAGCCCAGCAGACTGCGTACGTCCATGCAGTTCCAGGGCTGGCCATTCCTGGAACACTCCCCGTTTCCGGCAACGCCGGCCGCACCCAACCCCACTCCTTAAATGCCTCTGCTTGTCAATCAGGCCTTTGGCCTCAGTGGGGATTTAATCCTTGGTATTCAGGCTCTTTATTCCTTCAGATAGGGTCTCCGTGAAAGGTCTTCTGTTGTCCCCCTTTTCTATAACCAATGGCAAAAGTCAGGGGTGCCCTTTAAACGCCTCTGATTTTTGCTTTGGTTATTGAACCCCATGCAGTTCGAATCTGCCTTGACTCCTGTATCGGGGGGGATGTCATTCGGTAAAGCAGAATACAAAGTGTCCCTCTTCACCGATGACGTTCTCCTACCTCTAACTTCTGTCTCTTCCCAAACTCTTTCAGACCTTGTCTGACTATGGTTATATTTTGGGCTATAAGATGATTGTTTCTAAAATTGAGTCTCTCACCCTTAATATCTCACTCATGGCCTTAGGACCTCATTCAGATCCGCTCGCTAGATGCGTTCGCTCACACGATGTGTATGCAAATTTGGTAAGGCAGGCGATCGCACGGCAAGGCATTAACACTCCCACTATGTATTGGCGTGTGATCGCATTGTGTATGCAGATGCCCAACAGCCTGTCTTAAGATGCCCACTTGTGCACGTCATCTCCAGGAAGTGTATGCAACCATCGGTACATCGGGTACCATCGGATGCGATCGCAGCGCTTGTGGTTGACCATAGCCTACCGCAAGCACTGCGAGCACTCCAGTGTAAAATCCAGCCAGTTGACGTTTACTAAGACGCTGCCTCTTAATTATGCACGCCTCTGAAACGGCGTTGAGACGCTCAGCCATGCCTGCGTTCGAACCTCCACTCCCCCATATTTAATGCCCCCCCCCCCTGTCACCACCCACAAACGGCTTCTCCTGTCACTCACTCTGCTGGGCAGTCTATGCACAGCGAGCCAACGCTTCCCGAACTCTTGCAGTGGTTCGCGCACGCGCATTGCGAAGCATATGCATGCACAGAATGCAATCGGCCAGCTACGAGCGAACGCATCCTAGCGAGCGGGTCTGAATCATGTCCCTAGATCTCCTGCGTCACAATTACAATTTTTCCTGGCTCCCCTCAAACTTCAAGTATCTGGGTGTCTATATTACGAATAGGTACGATACCTTATACACGGCAAACTTTCCCCCTTACTTAAAACCATTAAACTAGACCTCCTCCGTTGGCGGGATCTCTATATTTCTTGGATGGGTGTAAGAGGGGTGCGGTGCAGTGCCTGCTGCCGTGCAGGTGTACTTCCGTTCCTTACCTTGCGTCGCACCCTCTCACCTTCAGGCCGTATGTTGAACAGACGGTCCTGGAACCCCCAAACTGAACACGGACACGATGACCTATGAGGAAGGAGACAATGTGAGTGCCATACCTCCTCACGTCGACCGACGCGCCCTACCGAACCGAGGGATAAATTCAGGTTTTAAGTGAAGATCATCATTGGCACTTTTGGCCTCAGATCCCGAATTTTCCCCTATCGGCACTCACGCACCAGGTGAAGATCTATCCTTGCACCGGGTTGCAAGGTTCACCGTCCGCCCAGAAGGAAGGAAAGATAAGTAATGACAAACAAACAGGGAGAGATACTACACACAGATATTCCTCACCGTGTCCACTCTTGCTCTTCGTCCGCTCACTCACCTACAGGTCCCTGTAAGGAGATACACAACACAGCCGTGCAGGGCCTAAACCTATGTCACGCAACTACACCTACTAAAACGACATTGCCCTCAACCTACAGTGTGTGTAGTGTGACAGATATAACAACAACTAAACTTTTGCCCTGCACGGAACACCAAACGCAGACTATAAGTATACAAGTGCAAAACACGGTGCTGTCCCTTTAAATGTCTGTTACCTACCTATCCAGAGCTGGCCAGCTCCTCTTCTCAGTGACTGGGGAAAACACTACCTCATTGGTGGGAGCTGGACAGCTCTCCACCACTGCTCACACCTCTAATCATCTATGCGGGGCTACCTTTCTATAACAGTGGCACACCTAATGGGCTCAGGGCCCTGGGCCTAATGCCCAGGGACTTACCAGCGGCTCAGGGCTTATGCCTGCCTACTGCAGGGTACACGAGGGACTTGGTCCTACTGCCCAGAGTCCCCTTTCCAAAACGTGGCTCAGGCCTATGGGCCTTCCTAATACTGGGGCTTACTATATAGGGCCTAGTTCCCTCCTGTATGGGTACAGTCCTATGCCTGGTTTATGGCCACCTACTTTATTGAATAGTGGCCTGGGCCTAGTATCCAGGCCACTTACACCTACTTAAGGGGAAATCCTTTTATGGGGCCTAATGCCCGCTATTGTGCCCCGGGCCTTGTGCTCGCCTATTTGCGCACGGGCCTAGTGCCCGACTATGCCCCATGGGCCTAGTGCCCGACATTCCTGGTGGTCTAGGGAGGGGGTAAAAGGTAGGCGTCATGGAGGGCCTACCTGCTCCGTTGGAAGAGGCTGCGGGGGGGAACTTCGTGAGGCTCTTTTACTTCCCTCCCCCGCAGTCCTCTCCGGTCCTCAGCCGCATTCTTCAGCGCTGGCCCGCCCCTGCCAGCGGCATCGCCTCTTCTTTTCTTCTTCCAGTCGGCGCCGCCTGTCTTCTCTCTTGACAACGGCGTCTTCTGGCCTCTTTCGCGGCCGCCGCCCCTGTTGATGCGCCGATCTTCTGCTCTTCGGGAGGTCTTCTCTCCTCCCTCTCCGCCGGCGAACTGCCTTTTCCCGCTTGGCGCCGTCTAGTGTAAGACGGCGCGAGTGGGCGGGGCTATGACGCAGCGAGCCGCGATTGGCTCGTCGCGTCCGCATATTGGCTGCTGGCCCGCGAGCCAGGTTTGGCTCGCGGCCAGAGCCAAATACCCGCCGCACGGAACGCCGCGCCCGACACTTGACCGGTGCTGGGAACAGGTACTCTGTCCCAGCGCCGGCTACACGCCGCTTCTTGGAGCCAAGCTTCTCCTGGCGCCACAGTACCGCCGGCACTGGTGAAATGAACCAGGCGGTCCCTTCACCAGGTGCCCGCGGCGTCTGCCCCGACGCTAGGAACATCACTGTCCCAGTGCCTGCAACGGATTTGTCCCACAGAGGACATATCCCCTCTGCCTGTGCCGATGCTGAGATCAGCCACTTGATCCCAGCATGGCTCTCCACATGGGCAGGATAGGGGCAGTTAAGATGAACCTTTCTTCAAGACCCTCCCTGTTGTTATCCCAAAACCGACTCTATCACAACTACACAGGTGGTTTGTCCAATTTGTATGGAAAGCTAAACCTCCACGTATTGGCTTTTTCACTCTTCGCCGTCCCACTACCAATGGTGCCAACGGGTTTCCGGATATTAAGCTCTATTACTATGCCACCCATTTATGTCAGGCAATATATCTTGGTTTACATCTTCCCATATACCTAGGTGGGTGGAAGCGAACTCATGCGATATCTCCTAGGTGTATCCTATTGTAGGTTTGTCTACATTTGATAGACCCAAATCTGCTCGCTTACACCTGGTTATCGCCCTCACGTGCCCTGTTTGGGACCACTATAAATCTCACTACGATATCACTTCCTACCCATTACCCCTTTCGTCTGACTTTATCTACGGTGGGTATAACCCAGATTTTTGAATACTAGTGTATTTACCATACACGGCTTTACACTTTATGCTGTGTTTTCTGTGTCCATTTCCTATATATGTCTGTTACAATTCCTTTTATTTTTTGACTTATTAAAAGTTAGGTTAGGACCAAGGTTGGCCAGCCCTGCTATACATGGTACATGCCACAGAATGTATGACTCCAATAGGTGCTGGATGGTATGTGGCATGGTGAGTACTTATTTATACATTTGGTGGTTTTGCCCTGAGATAGCCCTATTCTGGGATGAGATCACCCTTCTCCTGTCAGAAGTCCTTAAGGTACCACTGAAGAAGTCTCCCTGGTCTTTTCTCCTTAGCTGCCCACTTGAGGGCCTGAGCAAGCATGCCGATAAGCTCTCTCGACATATTCTAAATGCGGCTCGTTGCCTGATAGCAAGACAATGGAAGGGTTTTGAGCCTCCTTCTCACCAGCAACTCATAAATAAGATTTGGCATGTGGCAACCCTGGAAAAAATATTGGCTTACCTTCACAATACCTCCTACAAGTTTCTTCTGGATTGGAGCGACTGGTTTTCATATCATTGCAACACACCACATGGGATCCTGCCCACTGGCTTTTCAGACCTCCTACTGTAATGTTACCATTTATCCATTCTATCATAGCGATTCTTCTTTACATTTTATATCATTTGGGGATCTTTGCTTAAACTCCCCTAACTATAAGATTGACCCAAACAAGGCCTCCTCCTTACTCTTCCTGCCCCCCCCTCTCTCCCTTTCCTCCTTATTCCTTCATCTTCTCTTCTCCCATGCTCTTACGATTCTCATTTATTTTCATCTTAATATATTGTTATTTACAGCTCATTTCAACATGTGCCTCGATATCTAGCGGTACTCATCTCTTTATATTTTCTTGAAGATCAAACAATTGCTAATTTTATACCTACATGTTTCTATGCTAACCCTTGAATCCTAGTATTTTATTTTGTATATATATATATATATATACATATCTCCGATATATATACAACGGCGCAAATCTACTAGCAGATCATACTTGCCTACCCTCCGAAATGGTCGCGAGCCTCCTGAAAATCAGGTGTCACTCCCGACCCCCCGGAAGAGGGGGCAAGTCTCCCGGCCGACGCAGTCCGCCTGCACCCCCTGCTTGCGTCCGCTCCCCCCCCGCCGGCGTCACCACTTACCTGGTCAAAGTGGCTGGGTTGGGGGAGCTGATGATGCGATTCGCACTGAATCGCGTCATCGTGGCCCCGGCTACACAACGCCGATAAAATATGCGTTGTGAAGCTGGGCCGCAATGACAAGGCCACGCCCCCTGTTCCACCCCCAAAAGGGGTCGTCCATTAATTGTGCATGAATCCCCATGCATTACTTGTTCCCATGCATGGTTACAGGACTTTTTTCGGGCTGCACCCACCCTGTGAAATGCCCTCCCACGTACAATAAGACTTTCCACTAGTTTCCAATCATTCAAGCGTTCTCTGAAAACTCACCTCTTCAGACAAGCTTATCAGATTCCAGGACCGCCCACCTAACCTTTTATAGCTCCCTATCTCTTCCTATAGTAAACACCTATCACATCTTCAATTTAACATCCTCCTAACCCTAGGCCAACTTTCCAGTGTTAATGTTGATTCAAATTGTAAAGCGCAACGGAATTTGCTGCGCTATATAAGAAACTGTTAATAAATAATAAATGAATGAATCGGGCACTAAAATTTCAATAACGACAGATTGGCCATGTTCGGGGATGATGGGGGCTGCCTACACTGAGCGACTAATCATTCAGGGTAGGCGCTGCAGGGGATGGGGAACGACGGTACGATTGCAATGTCGTAATCGTACTGTCTTCCCTGGGTGGCGTAGTGGATGTGCCCCTTAACATGTTAACACATAAATAAATAACTGCGCTCCGACAGAAGTGGAAGGGCGAATAAAACTGTTTGAGAGATTCTATACATACAGACATGCAGAAGCTATACCCAGTTTAAAATGTCGACAGCAGAAGGTCAAAATGTTGACATCATTAATGTCGACACATGCAAAATCTTTGTCTTAGTGTTGTCATTTCCATTAGGGATAGTGGGCCTGATTCAGACCCAGTCGCAAATGCTGTGCGCTCGCAACCGGGTCGATGGTAGTGCGCATGCGCGAGACCTGGATAGCGACGGGCACTCCGTCGATCCGTATCTCGTACCAAAGGGGGTGAGCTGTCGATGTTGAGTGACAGCACGCACCCTTTGGTGGGTGGGCTGGGGGCGTGGCTGCCCAGACGGAGGCGTTCCCATGGGAACGCCTACCGTCTGGGGCCGGCCCCACTCACATTACAAGTGATGTCAGTGGGAGAGCTTTCAGCTCTAATTGAACCAAAAGCTCTCTGGGGCTTGCGGCAACAAGACCCTACCACAAGGGTCTCGTCGCAAGCCCGTCAAGACCATCGCGACCATCTTCCTGGCCGCTCGCTATAGCTGTGGGTGGTCACCCACAGCTATGCGAGCGGCCGGGAGGCCGCTCTAAAAAAACAGAAGGACGGCCCTGATTCAGAGCGAGCGCTCTGTCAGAGTGTCCGGCTCTGAATCAGGCCCAGTGTTAGAATGGGATATGGGACAGGATGCCATTGCTTACATTACCGGCGTTGGAATCCTGCCGCCGGTAAGTAGCGGGGTTGGGGAGGGTCTGACGGTATAGCTTCTGCAGGTCTATATATATAGAATCTGTCAAACAGTTTTATTCGTCCTTCCACTTCAGCAGGAGCACAGTTATTTCTTTATTTATTTATTTAATCGGTATATTAACCCTGTTGCGGTGCCGGTATCTGAATTCAGACCACATTCTGAGTGTTGGCATCGCATACCCAACCCTGTTAGAATTAAGGTTAGCTTTAGGTTTAATGTTAGGCTTATGTAGCCCCACCAATTCTAAGGATGGTAGCTATATATATATATATATTTTATCCTTATATTGTGTGCCTCCACCTAGGATATTTTATAAGGGCTATCCTAGGGTTGCCCTAATATATAATTTGTATAATGAAATGTTTTGTTTGGATTCAAATATTTACACAGTACTTATACATCAACATTTATACATTGCACTTAGATCAACACCTGTCTCCTTTCTTCCTTCACAGCTTCCCGATGGAAGACGTCCGTCAGATACCTTAAGGTAAGTAGTTCTATACACGGTTATTGGTTTTATACATATATTGTCATCATATATCAGGCCTCACAAAGTATACACATAAATATACAGGTAATATCACAATACAATTCCCATGAACATTCCCTCCCTATGCAATAAATCCGCTATACTGTAATGAAACTATACTGATGGATTTCTGTAAATAACATTCACAGTTAAAATATATAATAGTTAATTCCGTGAAGAGAATAAATGAAGATGAGCCTATATCAAGAGTCCTGTCTCTTCAACTAAAATGTCTTAGTCCTAAAGAGTAGAATCCAGGATTATCCTAGGTAAAAGAATAAGTTTATAGGATGAGCCCCAGATTTACCCAAGTTTATGCATCCTTTTAGGGCTTATATATATGTACGAAAATCCTCTGACTCTGTAACTTACATAAAGATATACATATAAGTCTCTAGAGTGTAGTAGCCAGGGCTTTATCTACTGCAATATCCCTACTCTGAATTCCAAACATGAGATGAGAATTCACACTATACTATAGACATGTAAAGTCTGCTACAATTGTATCCTTCTTCTATTTGATACTTTTCTCCTGTGTTGGCTATACAGGTGCATATACCAGTATTATATCCCTTAATTCATAGTGCCTTGCTGACAAGAAAGGGATTCTCTCTGATATATCCCCTGCTGTATACTTATAAATGATGCCAGTCTGCTTTACTAATGATGCTTGTAAGTGTGGTGTGGGCTTTTATAGTACTCACAACCACTCTGGATAGCTGTCAGGGACTGAAAGGGTTACACTGTATCAACTTCTAAAGCGCTGGCTACACTCCGTAGCTCTCAGGCTGTCAGCGTATCTCCAGCTCCTGCTCACACATCAGGCTCCACCTCTCCTTCTCTCCGCCTCCTGCGTGACCTCAGATCAGGGGATGCCCCTTCCGATGATGCCGCTTCCTGTTGCCGCTTACCGCCGGAGCCAAGCCAGAACACACAGCTCTGTCTCCGGCAAACACAAAGGTAATGCCCACTCTGGCTTCAGTGCTGGAGCTCCCGGCCGCTGCCGCTACTAGCGCTCACTCCTAAAGTAGCGCCAGAGAGACTCCCAGCATGAGCACTGTTGGGGGAACTGCAGACTGGACTCTGTGCTGCGCCAGCACCCCTATATCCCCCGCAGCACGAGCATCCCTACCGCACCCAACTGCCACTGGCCACCTAACTGCCACTGGTCAGAGCTCATGCCATTTCTGGCACTTTCTAAACTACCTCGTGCCGCTGCACTGGCTAATACCCCTGACCTATATGTTCACAATAGGAAAATGTAATTACATACATTTATATTATTTACATTCATTTCTCTATAATGATTATAGTATAAACCTATTATTAAACATTCAGATAATTTATATATTAACCCTTGTGTGTGTCCTGTACCACTGGCCTATATTCATGTATTTTTTTTAGCCATAAATTCATATGGCTACACTTAGGCATACAATTAAACTAAAAGCACATTGTCGAAAATTCTAAATCGACATTACATCAGTGTTGTCGTGATAAATGTCAGCAACATGAACATGTTGACATGTTCAATGTCGTCATCACAACCATGTTTAAGAAAAGCACCCCAACATATCGGAAACCTGCAGTGATATCAATGAACAGCGTAAGCATCACATATATATACAGTATATATATATATATATATATATATAATATATATATATACCACATTTGGTTATCTCTCCCATCCCCCAATCAGTCAGAGGATAATATTTACACTATCACGGCAGACCGGGGACCATCTGACAAGATGGAGGATGAAACGATCAGCTCGATAACAAAGAAATTAGGGATGAGGAGTAAGAGGACTTCATTTATGGTCACCTAGAACTAAACCAAACTCAGTTTAGGAGGATTATCCAAGAAAAAGGATGACGGCAACCTACAGTGACATAAATCTCAGGGGCTACAGCAGAAATCACAGCATCCATCATAGGTCTATCACCCAAGGCTACAACCTGACAATGCTCTCACACAAGCACAAGTAGAATACATAAAGCCTTGGCAAAGATGTATTGAGAGTCACTCCTGAAAATGTTAAATCAGATTATCTGAAGATATATACAGTACAAATATACTGTATACAGCATTATTAAAGGGCTGGGACCCAGTTTGCCTGATGCAGAGGTGAGTGTAAATTGTCCGTATCTGCATTATTCGCCGACAGTATATTCCGAGTCGTACGCATCTCGCCAGCATCTGAACCATATCAGTAGGCTTTGCGTTATACTAGTGGCCATGATGAGTGCGCACTTGCACCAGCCTGTAACGTGGTGCGTATTTACGCTTCCATCCAGCCCCCCGCAGGCCGCGGTTGCATAAAGATGCTCTCGGTGAACATTGCCGATATGAGAGCGTCCATGGTTGCAAATGTAGATGCGTTTGAAATGCGTATGTCGCTGAATCCCTTGTGCTTCTGCGCGCTCGCCAGCGGAGCATGTGCTATGTGAGAGCACGCAAGAGACGCTACGCCAACAAGCATACGTCCAACATTGCATAAGCCCCAGCCAGTCTGCCTAAACATATAAAGGGAAAATCCCTCCAGCTTCACTGGATCTAGAATGCAAATGAATGAAACTGTTCATAGAAAACTGCGGTGAGCGTTAAATGTCCTCATTCTGTAACCAAATGCTCATTTCTGGGGACGATTCGATGTCAGATGTATTTTGTTCTGTACTGACCCGTCCTGCTGACTGCAGCCAGCTGATCGCCATCTATCACTAAAACTGCCGCAGTATATTGTTTAAGTTTGCGTAATGGTGCGATAACCTCAGTAGCAGCTACTTAGGGTCTGATTCCGAGATTTACGCCATACTTGCCGACAATCAGCTCCAGCCTTCCGGGAGGGAGCTGATTGTCGGCTAATAGCAGGGGGCGGGGCTGGCCATTGGGGGCAGAGCCGGGGGCGGGGTGGCCATTTTGGGTCATACTGGGGGCGGAGCCACATGATCGCCTCATCGTGACTCCGCCCCCTCTTCACAATGCTGTGATTTTTGGCATTGTGAAGCAGGGGGCGGGGCCACGATGACGCGATTCTGCGCGAATCGCGTCACCGGGCCCCCCGCTGCGGGGATTTCTGTTTTTTTCAGGGGGGAGGTGGGGAGGGTGTGAGACTTCCGGGAGGCTTGCCTGCCTTTCCGGGGGGCTGGGAGTGGTACCCGAAAATCGGGAGGCTCCCGGCCAAATCGGGAGGGTAGGCAAGCCTGATTTACGCTAATGCAATCATAACTGACATCTCTCATGGAACACAATTGCTATAATATACTAATGCCTTCCAAAGCTTACCTGAGCATAGGGACGCCCACTGCGGCATTCTCATATCCGTCCGACCAGGTGCATCAGCGTAAATATAGGAAACATCGACGCGCGTTGGGCAGTCACACAGCCTCTAAGTCAAGTCTGACCTTTCTCAAAATCAGTTCTGATACGCTGAGAGCACTCATACTGCGAAGGAGATTGCGATAGCTAGTTTATGCACGTTCAAAAAACTGCATTTAAACGGCCAGACAAGCCTGAATTTTTGCAACCCCCACCTTACCTCCCCCAAATACTTACTACCAGTCACTCAACTTGTAAGTGAATCCTCTGGGCGAGCGTATGCAGTCGCTGTGCATGTACCGTGTGGCTTTCGCAGATATGCAATGGCCAATCTCTCAATCTCTGTAAATATCATGCCTATAGCGCATAGTACTAAGCAGATTATTTGTTGCCATTTATTGCTGATATATTGACAGATTTGCAAGCCATGCTTATGTACTCACACAATAATGACAATGTATAGTTGTGTACTGCCCCACCAGAATCAGACCGTCCCGCGCTCTCCTACCTGTCCTTGCAGCTTGTGTATAAAGCTCAGTTGCTGCTAGTCTGGATCATGAGATGTTGGGGTCCTGCTTGAAAAAGTTATAAGTATATGCGATATGGAAAGTCTAGCACTGAGGGGCCTATTCATCATACCTAAAAATTCTCTGGAGGTAATTAGGTTTGGAACTCGCATGGAGTTCTGCCTAATTACCGGAGGAATTAATCATCCTCTCCATAAGTATCTATTCCGAAAAGCTGTCATTTTTGCGATGACAGCTTTTCGGGAAAGAGATACTTTTCCCTGCCTACACTAACTTATCGCATCTGTAGGCAGTGATGCGCATGCACAGTTACATCCGTAAAACCAGCGCATTCGCAGCACTACCTACAGCTGGGGTAAGTCTGTGTGTAATGCAAATACCGCGGTCGCACTGTCTGGTGTTTGGACGCCCTCTATGTCTTAGAGAGTGACGGCAGAGCGAACGCACGCCGTTATGAAGACGCCCACTTTTCTCTCTTAGCACAAGTCATCTCCAGGAAGTATATGAACAATCGGAACCATGGAGAGCCATCGGAGCTGCACGCAGCGCTTGAGGTAGACCCTACCCCGCCGCAATCACTGCGATGACTGCAGGCTGAAATACAACCAGGTGACGTGTACAATGACGCTTCCATGCTAATTATGCACACCCATAAAACGCCGGCGTTCGCAGCACCACTCCCCCGTTCACAAGCACCTTCCCCTGTTACCACCCACAAACGGCGTTAGCTGTCGCTCAAAATAGCGTCCAGACTGTGTACTATGAGCGCACGATTCCCGAGTGATGCACGCATGCGCATATTGACGCATCCGCTTGCGAAAACGGGCGACTATTGCCCAAAGCTTGCGTCCGCAGCTTAGCGAGCGGGTCTGAATTAGGCCCACAGTACAATACATTATTATTCATTGTATTATTCAAACAATGAATAATAATGTATTTACAGGTTTTTAAATGGAGAAATATGGCCGGTGAAGATCGGTCACTTTTCATGCCACTTTCTCTGAAAAGCAAAAAATTGGTTCAATTATTTTTTTCTGTTCCCCCTCCAGGATCAGCCATGTCTGAGGAAGGAAAGGGGGCGGGGAAGGGGCGTGGCTGTCCCGCCTCCGGCTGTTCAAAGCCTCTGTCAGCAGCCTCTTACAGCGGGGGCAAAGCCACACATCAGTGTGACGCTCAATTCTCCCTTCCCACCTGCTGTACAGTGTTGCGATTTCTGCCATTTTACAGTGGGGGAAGAGGCTGCAATGGCACAATTCAATGCAACCCTTGTGCCACCAGCTTCATTCTGGGACGTGTGCGGGGGATGGGCCAACTCTGACAGGACGCCCGTAGAGCCCCCCTATGTTTGGGAATCGGTATGATACCCGGTGGTTCAAATCCCGACAGCGGCAGCCCGACAAGGATGAAAATCCCGATCGTCCCCAGGTAAGTATTCACTAACCTATTCTACTCCCTAACCCTAAAATTCCCCCCCAGTGCCTAACCCTAATACCCCCTCTAAAAGCCTAAATCTAACTCCCCCTTCCCCGCCGCCTAAACCTAAGTCCCCCTGGGGGGGTGCCTAACCCTAAGTCCCCCCGGGGGTGCCTAACACTAACCCTCCCCCTAGTCTAACCCTAACCTCTAGGGGGGGTGCCTAACCCTAAGTTCCCCCGGGAACCCTAAACCTAACCCCCCCCCTCGGCTATCTGCGCTCAGCGCCCGGCGTCCCTTCGATCAGAATGCCGGGCGCCAGTCTCCCGGCATCGGTAAAATAACAGGCGTCTACATTTAGACGCCTGTCATATAACCCTCGCCGGGATTAAGCAGTCGGGAAGCCAGCTGTCGGGATTAGGTCCGCAGACTTCCCGACTGCTTACCGTATGTTTGGGACTCTCCTGGACGTCGCAACAGAGTTGGCAAGTGTGAAATTCTGTGGGTGTAGGATGTATTGATGGGAAAGTGATTTTTGAACTTGTAGATGGGAGTTGCAAGTGTTTTTTCCCAACATTTTACAATCTTTTCTATACACATTTAAAAATCACTATAGAGACATTTTAATGTCTCCCAAAATAATCCTGACGCCTTTATTTGCTGAAATACATTTGCTGGCTGTCATTTTCCGTCATTTATAAAAGCTGAAATCCTGTGACACCATGTTACTGTCTCCAATGCTTTCCTTCTGGCCACTACCAGCCTCCTACACTGTCCTGCTGTCTTATTTAGCCCACCGGCGTAATGCCGTCTTTGATTATACTGCAAGAGAACCAGGAGCGCGCTTCAGGAAAATATCCTGCAACATGCACGTTAATTAACGTAAGACGGGAATTCACACTATGGAGATCTCGGCTAATTTAATCTGCTCCTAAATCATTCGTATTAACTATTTAATAATGACCCCATTCTACCCCCAACTAGTACAGACATTAAATCATTAGTATTCGCATTAAACAAATAGTCTTCCTTCTAGCAGAATTCAGCCCAGCATTACAATAATAACACCCCACCTAATCTAAATAACTACTATCACCCTACTAATAAATTTAATTGCCACCACCATCAAATAAAAAGACCCACAAATAAAGGATTACCGCCCCTCCACCATTAAATAAGTAATCCTCACACCACCATTAAATTATTAGCCCAAGCACCCACCTACGTATAGACACACAGTTAAACACACACACTTATACCATACTTTGTGTTTCCCCCTTCCATGCGAAGCCCAGAAAGAAAATGCAGCTGGCCACTGTGGGGGCAGGGTCGGACTCTTCACGTTAGGACCTGCCCCTGTTGCAGTAAAACGCATCAAATCGCGGGTCCGAGGGGAAGGGTCTGGGGTAAAACGTCTCAATTCGCATCAATTAGCCCCGCCCCCTCCATATGGACCTGCAACTCCTCCTCTCTACTTCCTGTCCACCTCACTAGGAAGTGGGTGGGATGCAGTAGATACATCCACTCTTCCGGGGGTTTTGGACAACTACCCGAAAAATCTGGAGTCCCCCACGCATTTCAGAGATTTACATGATCAAAGCGTGATCCTGCTGAATCTTTAAAATTCAAACAAACTCCAATCATCCCTAAACTCCTATGGGCTGATCGGGCATTGACAATGATAATATTACAAATTAGTTGTATTATGACCAATGCATACTTCCCTACTCTTCAGAAAGTTGCGGGAGGCTCACGATTTTTCAGGTAGCCCCCACGCACCCCTAGAAGAGTGGCCGAATATCCCGCATCCCGACCATTTCCTGATGATGTTGGCAGAATGGGGGAGATAAAAATGGGAATAAGCGATCCATATGGAGGGGGGGTTTGGCTAAAATTATGCGAAAACATAATTTAGCCCTGGCACCCTCGAATTGCAGATTTTTGCCACGATGGTGGTGGGGCTTAATGGTGTCAGAGCCAGCCCCACCATTCGAAGACCCAAGCAGCATATTCTCTCCAGGCTTCTCCCAGAGAGGAGATGGAAAAAGTAGGAAAGTATGGACCAAAGTGTAAAGAAAAGTTATCACAACCAGTGGTGGATTTTACCTAGCGGCTGCGAGGCAGCACATCCCCCCTCCCCCCAGTAAAACCAGCCACTTCAGTGAGCCTGCACTGGCTACACTGTGACTGGAGGTGGCTTCCCATTGGAAGTGCTAGCTGCCAATCACACACAGGACAGGCAGCCCCAGGGGGAGGGCCAGTCCGGGCTGCAATTAGCAGAGAGCGCCGTCCAGGGGAAGCGCTGCTCTGCTTTTCGGCAGCCCAACACGGCTTCTCTTACGGCCAAGTAACAAAAACTAATAGCTACTCAGGGGCGAGGAGCGGGTACTAATTATCTGGCCCGTACTTGCAGGAGGGGCCCGGCTGCATCCCCTCCCTCCCTCTTACAATACAGCAGCCCAGAATATGGGCTCTGTATTATACTGTGGTCACCAGAATATGGGCTCTGTATTATACTATGGACACCAGAATATGGGCTCTGCATTATACTATGGTCACCAGAATATGGGCTCTGCATTGTACTATGGTCACCAGAATATGGGCTCTGCATTATACTATGGTCACCAGAATATGGGCTCTGCATTGTACTATGGTCACCAGAATATGGGCTCTGCATTGTACTATGGTCACCAGAATATGGGCTCTGGATTATACTATGGTCAGCAGAATATGGGCTCTGCATTATAATATGGACACCAGAATATGGGCTCTGCATTATACTGTTCTCACCAGAATATGGGCTCTGTATTATACTATGGTCACCAGAATATGGGCTCTGTATTGTACTATGGTCACCAGAATATGGGTTCTATGTTATACTATGGTCACCAGAATATGGGCTCTGCATTGTACTATGGTCACCAGAATATGTGCTCTTTGTTATACTATGGACACCAGAATATGGGCTCTGCATTTTACTATGGTCACCGGAATATGGGCTCTGTATTATACTATGGTCACCAGAATATGGGCTCTGCATTATACTATGGTCACCAGAATATGGGCTCTGCATTGTACTATGATCACCAGAATATGGGCTCTGTGTTATACTATGGTCACCAGAATATGGGCTCTGCATTGTACTATGGTCACCAGAATATGGGCTCTGCATTATACTATGGTCACCAGAATATGGGCTCTGTGTTATACTATGGTCACCAGAATATGGGCTCTGCATTGTACTATGGTCACCAGAATATGGGCTCTGTGTTAAACTATGGTCACCAGAATATGAGCTCTGCATTATACAATAGTCACCAGAATATGGGCTCTGCATTATACTATGGTCAACAGAATATGGGCTCTGCATTATACTATTCTCACCAGAATATGGGCTCTGCATTATACTATTCTCACCAGAATATGGTATCTGCATTATACTATGGTCACCAGAATATGGGCTCTGCATTATACTATGGTCACCAGAATATGGGCTCTGTATTATACTATGGTTACCAGAATATGGGCTCTGTATTATACTATGGACACCAGAATATAGGGTCTGCATTATACTATTCTCACCAGAATACGGGCTCTGCATTATACTATGGTCACCAGAATATGGGCTCTGCATTATACTATGGTCACCAGAATATGGGCTCTGCATTATACTATGGTCACCAGAATCTGGGCTCTGCATTATACTATGGACACCAGAATATGGGCTCTGCATTATACTATGGTCACCAGAATATCGGCTCTGCATTATACTATGGACACCAGAAAATGGGATCTGCATTGTACTGTGGTACCAAGAATATGGGCTCTGCATTGTACTGTGCTCACCAGAATATGGGCTCTGCATTGTACTGTGGTCACCAGAATATGGGCTCTGCATTAAACTATGGTCACCAGAATATGAGCTCTGCATTATACTAAGGACACCAGAATATGGGCTCTGCATTATACTATTCTCACCAGAATATGGGCTCTGCATTATACTATTCTCACCAGAATATGGGCTCTATATTATACTTTGGTCACCAGAATTTGGGCTCTGTATTATACTATGGTCACAGAATTTGGGCTCTGTATTATACTATGGTCACAGAATATGGGCTCTGTATTATACTATTCTCACCAGAATATGGGTTCTGTATTATACTTTGGTCACCAGAATATGGGCTCTGTATTGTACTACGGTCACCAGAATATGGGCTCTGTATTGTACTATTCTCACCAGAATATGGGCTCTGTATTGTACTATGGTCACCAGAATATGGGCTCTGCATTATACTATATGGGCTCTATATTACACTATGGTCACCAGAATATGGGCTCTGCATTATACTATTCTCACCAGAATATGGGCTCTGTATTGTACTACAATCACCAGAATATGGGCTCTGCATTGTACTATGGTCACCAGAATATGGGCTCTGCATTATACTATTCTCACCAGAATATGGCCTCTGTATTATACTATGGACACTAGAATATGGGCTCTGCATTGTACTATGGTCACCAGAATATGGGCTCTGCATTGTACTATGGTCACCAGAATATGGGCTCTGCATTGTACTATGGTCACTAGAATATGGGCTCTGTATTGTACTATGGTCACGAGAATATGAGCTCTGCATTATACTATGGTCACCAGAATATGGAACCTGCATTATACTATTCTCACCAGAATATGGGCTCAGTATTATACTATGGTCACCAGACTATGACCTCTGTATTATACTATAGTCGCCATAATATAGGTTCTGCATTATACTATTCTCACCAGAATATGGGCTCTATATTATACTATGGTCACCAGAATATGGGCTCTGCATTATACTATGGACACCAGAATATGGGCTCTGTATTATACTAAGGTCACCAGAATATGGGCTCTGCATTGTACTATGGTCACAAGAATATGTGCTCTTTGTTATACTATGGACACCAGAATATGGGCTCTGCATTCTACTATGGTCACCGGAATATGGGCTCTGTATTATACTATGGTCACCAGAATATGGGCTCTGCATTATACTATGGTCACCAGAATATGGGCTCTGCATTGTACTATGATCACCAGAATATGGGCTCTGTGTTATACTATGGTCACCAGAATATGGGCTCTGTGTTATACTATGGTCACCAGAATATGAGCTCTGCGTTATACAATGGTCACCAGAATATGGGCTCTGCATTATACTATGGTCAACAGAATATGGGCTCTGCATTATACTATTCTCACCAGAATATGGGCTCTGCATTATACTATTCTCACCAGAATATGGTATCTGCATTATACTATGGTCACCAGAATATGGGCTCTGCATTATACTATGGTCACCAGAATATGGGCTCTGTATTATACTATGGACACCAGAATATAGGGTCTGCATTATACTATTCTCAACAGAATATGGGCTCTGCATTATACTATGGTCACCAGAATATGGGCTCTGCATTATACTATGGTCACCAGAATATGGGCTCTGCATTATACTATGGACACCAGAATATGGGCTCTGCATTATACTATGGTCACCAGAAAATCGGCTCTGCATTATACTATGGACACCAGAATATGGGATCTGCATTGTACTGTGGTCACCAGAATATGGGCTCTGCATTGTACTGTGGTCACCAGAATGTGGGCTCTGCATTGTCCTGTGGTCACCAGAATATGGGCTCTGCATTAAACTATGGTCACCAGAATATGAGCTCTGCATTATACTAAGGACACCAGAATATGGGCTCTGCATTGTACTATTCGCACCAGAATATGGGCTCTATATTATACTTTGGTCACCAGAATTTGGGCTCTGTATTATACTATGGTCACAGAATATGGGCTCTGTATTATACTATTCTCACCAGAATATGGGTTCTGTATTGTACTATGGTCACCAGAATATGGGCTCTGCATTATACTATATGGGCTCTGTATTACACTATGGTCACCAGAATATGGGCTCTGCATTATACTATTCTCACCAGAATATGGGCTCTGCATTGTACTACAATCACCAGAATATGGGCTCTGCATTGTACTATGGTCACCAGAATATGGGCTCTGCATTATACTATTCTCACCAGAATATGGCCTCTGTATTATACTATGGTCTCTAGAATATGGGCTCTGCATTGTACTATGGTCACCAGAATATGGGCTCTGTATTGTACTATGGTCACGAGAATATGAGCTCTGCATTATACTATGGTCACCAGAATATGGAACCTGCATTATACTATTCTCACCAGAATATGGGCTCAGTATTATACTATGGTCACCAGAATATGACCTCTGTATTATACTATAGTCGCCATAATATAGATTCTGCATTATACTATTCTCACCAGAATATGGGCTCTATATTATACTATGGTCACCAGAATATGAGCTCTGCATTATACTATGGTCACCAGAATATGGGCTCTGCATTATACTGTTCTCACCAGAATATGGGCTCTGTATTATACTATGGACACCAGAATATGGGCTCTGTATTATACTATGGACACCAGAATATGGGCTCTGCATTATACTATGGTCACCAGAATATGGGCTCTGCATTGTACTATGGTCACCAGAATATGGAACCTGCATTATACTATTCTCACCAGAATATGGGCTCAGTATTATACTATGGTCACCAGAATATGACCTCTGTATTATACTATAGTCGCCATAATATAGATTCTGCATTATACTATTCTCACCAGAATATGGGCTCTATATTATACTATGGTCACCAGAATATGAGCTCTGCATTATACTATGGTCACCAGAATATGGGCTCTGCATTATACTGTTCTCACCAGAATATGGGCTCTGTATTATACTATGGACACCAGAATATGGGCTCTGTATTATACTATGGACACCAGAATATGGGCTCTGCATTATACTATGGTCACCAGAATATGGGCTCTGCATTGTACTATGGTCACCAGAATATGGGCTCTGCATTACACTATGGTCACCAGAATATGGGCTTTGCATTATACTGTTCTCACCAGAATATGGGCTCTGTATTATACTATGGACACCAGAATATGGGCTCTGCATTATACTATGGTCACCAGAATATGGGCTCTGCATTGTACTATGGTCACCAGAATATGGGCTCTCCATTATACTATGGTCACCAGAATATGGGCTCTGCATTGAACTATGGTCACCAGAATATGGGCTCTGCATTGTACTATGGTCACCAGAATATGGGCTCTGCATTGTACTATTCTCACCAGAAAATGGGCTCTGCATTATACTATGGACACCAGAATATGGGCTCTGTATTTTACTATGGTCACCAGAATATGGGCTCTGTATTGTACTATGGTCACCAGAATATGGGTTCTATGTTATACTATGGTCACCAGAATATGGGCTCTGCACTGTACTATGGTCTCCAGAATATGTGCTCTTTGTTATACTATGGACACCAGAATATGGGCTCTGCATTGTACTATGGTCACCGGAATATGGGCTCTGTATTATACTATGGTCACCAGAATATGGGCTCTGAATTATACTATGGTCTCCAGAATATGGGCTCTGCATTGTACTATGATCACCAGAATATGGGCTCTGTGTTATACTATGGTCACCAGAATATGGGCTCTGCATTGTACTATGGTCACCAGAATATGGGCTCTGCATTATACTATGGTCACCAGAATATGGGCTCTGTGTTATACTATGGTCACCAGAATATGGGCTCTGCATTGTACTATGGTCACCAGAATATGGGCTCTGTGTTATACTATGGTCACCAGAATATGAGCTCTGCATTATACAATGGTCACCAGAATATGGGCTCTGCATTATACTATGGTCAACAGAATATGGGCTCTGCATTATACTATTCTCACCAGAATATGGGCTCTGCATTATACTATTCACACCAGAATATGGTATCTGCATTATACTATGGTCACCAGAATATGAGCTCTGCATTATACAATAGTCACCAGAATATAGGCTCTGCATTGTACTATGGTCACCAGAATATGGGCTCTGCATTATACTATTCTCACCAGAATATGGGCTCTGCATTATACTATGGTCACCAGAATATGGGCTCTGCATTGTACTATGGTCACCAGAATATGGGCTCTGCATTGTACTATGGTCACCAGTATATGGGCTCTGCATTGTACTATGGTCACCAGAATATGGGCTCTGCATTGTACTATGGTCACTAGAATATGGGCTCTGTATTATACTATGGTCACGAGAATATGAGCTCTGCATTATACTATGGTCACCAGAATATGGGGTCTGCATTATACTATTCTCACCAGAATATGGACTCTGTATTATACTGTGGTCACCAGAATAAGGGCTCTGTATTATACTATGATCATCAGAATATGGGCTCTGTATTATACTATGGTCACCAGAATATGAGCTCTGCATTATACTATGGTCACCAGAATATGAGCTCTGCATTATACTATAGTCACCATAATATGGGTTCTGCATTATACTATTCTCACCAGAATATGGGGCCTGATTCAGACCCACTCGCGAGCGGCTGTCCGCTCGCAAGTGGGTCGATGTTATGGACTGAGCATGCGCACAACGGAGGGAGCTCCGTCGTGCGCATGCGCCAGACGCGACGAGCGAAGGAAAGTCCTTCGCTCGTTGTGTCCGATCAAAGGGGGCGTGCTGTCAATGTTGATTGACAGCACGCCCCCTTTGGTAGGCGTGCCTCCCTGACGGGGGCGTTCCCACGGGAACGCCTCCCGTCAGAAGCCGGCCCACTGACATCACTAGTGATGTCAGTGGGAGTGATTTTGGCTCTGATAGAGCCAAAATCACTCCGGAGCTTGCGGTTGAAAACCTCAACCACAGGCTCCGGCTCGCAATTTCGATGGTCGCGATGGTCACGACCATCGCGGCCATCACAATGCACGCTCGTATAGCCTGTGGGTGGTGACCCACAGCTATACGAGCGTCCAGGAGGACGCTCCATTTTCATGGAGCCCGGCCCTCATTCAGAGCGTGCGCTCTGCTCAGAGCGTACGGCTCTGAATGAGGGCCTTGGTCTCTATATTATACTATGGTCACCAGAATATGGGCTCTGTATTATACTATGGTCACCAGAATATGAGCTCTGTATTATACTATGGTCACCAGAGTATGGGCTCTGTATTATACTATTGTCAGAATATGGGCTCTGCATTATACTATTCTCACCAGAATATGGGCTCTGTATTATACTATGGTCACCAGAATATGGGCTTTGTATTATACTATGGTCACCAGAATATGGGCTCTGCATTATACTATTCTCACCAGAATATGGGCTCTGTATTATACTATTGTCACCAGAATATGAGCTCTGCATTATTATATTATGGTCTCCAGAATATGGGCTCTGTATTATACTATTCTCACCAGAATATGGGTTCTGCATTGTACTATGGATAGCAGAATATGGGCTCTGTATTATACCGTGGTCACCAGAACATGGGCTCTGCATTGTACTGTGGTCACCAGAATATGGGCTCTGCATTGTACTGTGGTCACCAGAATTTGGGCTCTGCATTGTACTATGGTCACCAGAATATGGGCTCTGCATTGTACTATGGTCACCAGAATGTGGCCTCTGCATTGTACTATGGTCACCAGAATGTGGGATCTGCATTGTACTATGGTCACCAGAATGTGGGCTCTGCATTGTACTATGGTCACCAGAATGTGGGCACTGTATTGTACTATGGTCACCAGAATATGGGCTCTGTATTGTACTATGGTCACCAGAATATGGGCTCTGTATTGTACTATGGTTACCAGAATATGGGCTCTGTATTGTACTATGGTCACCAGAATATGGGCTCTGCATTGTACTATGGACATCAGAATATGGTCTCTGAATTATACTATGGTCACCAGAATATGAGCTCTGCATTATATTATGGTCACCAGAATATGGGCTCTGTATTGTACTATGGTCACCAGAATATGGGCTCTGTATTGTACTATTCTCACCAGAATATTAGGGGTCTGCATTGTACCATGTATACCAGAATATGGGCTCTGCATTGTACCATGGTCACCAGAATATGGGCTCTGCATTATACCGTGGTCACCAGAATATGAGCTCTGCATTATACTGTGGTCACCAGAATATGGGCTTTGCATTGTACTGTGGTCACAAGAATATGGGCTCTGCATTGTACTATTCTCACATAATATGGGCTCTGCATTATACTATTCTCACCAGAATATTGGTTCTGCATTTTACTATGGTCACCAGAATATGGGCTCTGCATTGTACTATGGTCACCAGAATATGGGCTCTGCATTGTACTATGGTCACCAGAATATGGGCTCTGCATTGTACTATGGTCACCAGAATATGGGCTCTGCATTGTACTATGGTCACCAGAATGTGGGCTCTGCATTGTACTATGGTCACCAGAATATGAGCTCTGCATTGTACTATGGACACCAGAACATTGGCTCTGCATTGTACTATGGACAGAAGAATATGGGCTCTGCATTATACTATTCTCACCAGAATATGGGCTCTGCATTGTAGTATGCTCACCTGTGCTATGGTCACCAGAATATAGGCTATGCATTATACTCTGGTCATCAGAATATGGGCTCTGTATTATACTATGGTCACCAGAATATGGGCTCTGTATTATACTATGGTCACCAGAATATGGGGTCTGCATTATACTATGGTCACCAAAATATGGGCTCTGCATTATACTATGGTCACCAGAATATGATCCCTGTATTGTAATATAGACACCAGAATATAAATAAGGTTCTTAGCATGTTTGGCCAATAATGTATGCCCACCTACCACGTCAAGGTGAACTCCATCCAAGACTTACCAAAAATAGAGCCCATTCTCATGTGCAAGCTGCAATGCAAGGACCTATACTAATTAAAATTACCTAAGGCCATTTGCCTTCTCACTAGACCAGTATTCCTCAGTACCCCAAACAGTGCATGTTTTCCAGGTTTTCTCACAGAATCACATGTGAAATAATTAGCTCCTGCTGTGTATCTTTTACAATGTGTGAGTGGGGGCGATTCAATTGTTGCGTGGGCGGCAATAATATTGAGCACCCAATTTTGCAGTTCAATTGTTTTGGGTGCTCATTAATTATTGCCCTCTTCACCCCCTACTAGACTGGTTTTAGCCGTCTAACAAGGCTAAGTCCGTTTAAAGTCCTAGTTAGGGCGCTCTAACCACAGGTTTCTCGCACATTTTTGCTTGCACTCTCCTGAGGGTGCGAGAACAAAATGCCGGCGCCAGCGGCTATTGCGCTCAGACGGAGCAATTCAATTGAATTGCTCCGTAGGGAGCCTTAAAAAAATAGGCGCCAGCTAAACAAATTAATCTCCCCAGTGAGTAATGAAGACACCTGTGCACCTGCTAGGTGACCTGAAAACGTGAACTGAGTGGGGCCCTGAGGACCGAGTTTGAGAACCATTGCTCTAGACTATGCTATGTGTCACGAAATGGGCATGGATGGCTGGCGGACGTGGTGCCAGCGGCCAGATCGACAGCGGCATCCCGATCTCCAAAATCCCGACAGGGGCTGGGAAGTATGCTTACCATCCCTCTGTCCCCCCCTATAACCCTAACCCTCCCCCAGTGGTGCCTAAACCCTAACCTCCCCCCGGGGGTGCCTAACCCTAACTTCTCCTTTCCGCACTCTAAACCTCCCGGGGTGCTGCCTAAACCTAACACCCTCCCTCCCGGTGGTGCCTAATCCTAACCCCCCCTCTCCGTAGCATAACCCTAACCTCCTCCCGTGGGTGCCTAACTCTAATCTCTCACTGGGGGGCATAACCCTAATCCTTTCATCCCCGCTAAGATTAAGCCGCATACAAGACGTCGGTATCTTCATCCTGTTTGGGATAGCAGCATCGGCATCTATATCCTCTTCAGGGTTCCAGCGTCAGTATATATCTAAGGCCGGCGTCCCATCCTCCGGCATCGTGACTATATCCCATGTGTCACATGTAATAGGTACGCTTTTTCCATAGAATGGCGCAGAATCCAAATCTTATGTTCTGCATCTGCGGCATTGCCGAAAAATAGTTTGAGAATTTGGGGGGAAAAAGTACCTATTTGAGCCTAATAAGACTGACATACCTGCTTCTGCTTTTCACATTTGTTTTCCAACTCTAATTCCATGGACTAAATTAGCATTTTTAATATCAGTTAGAATTAAATTCTACATGATTGCAAATCAGACACATTATTAACTCACCAAAGATAAGCAGATATATAGACTGTTCTGTGTAAACCTCCCACAAAGCGCAACTAACCATAACAAAACAACTATATATTTTGTATCCCCAGTTCCATAAATGACACAGTTTAATTGTACATAGTAGGTTGATATGGTTACTTTTTGTTTCTGTCTCTTGAGATATTTTAAATTAGCTACAGAATCACTACAGTAGTTTTGGCATAAATGTATCTTCGGGAAAATGGCGGCGGGCTGATAGAGATTTGCGCTCATAAACGGAAGCACTGGAAACACCAGTTAATACCTCCAGTGTTCGGAGACAACCTGGTGCGCATGCGTATTGATGTACCGGGCAATAAATCGCAGAGGCCTCTGTAATCACTAGAGGGCGCCCTCATGTTTATTATGTTCGTCTCCTTAATCGTCGTCCAATGCCTGCAGGTCACCCTGGGCAACCGAGAGAAGCGTCGGTCCGAGGATAGCAACGGAAGGCATACTGAGCAGGGCAAGAGATGGAGGACGGCAGGCAGTCTCCAACACTGCACCTGGACCTCAATAACTTCCTGGAGTGTGCTGGCAGCCGCTATGTACTGACCAGCCCCCGGTCCCTGGAAGCCTGTGCCAGGCTAGGAGTAAGGCCCGTGGACCTGCTGCACAAGTCCTATGCGGAGGTGAGAGAGGAGAACCCGGGTGCTGGGGGCCTGGAGGTCAGTGACCTGTACGAGGCCCAGGAGAGGCAGCGCCTCAGGAAGCTGAGGCTGTGCAGGGAGCTGAGGCACCAAATGCTGGAGAATGACCTTCCGAGAGGCCGCCCTCTGCCCACCGCCAGCGCCTCACATCGTTGGGCCCCTCAGAACTCCACAGGCAAGAGCCACAGGAGCGGAGGTGAGACCCTTAGAAGAAGCCTGAGTCAAGGTGACCTGCATCGCCCAGAGGTGGAGGTCAACCGGCTAGCCCGGAAGGTGGAGAGAGACACCGGGTTGTCCGTTCCCGACAAGGATAAGAAAATTGCAGCCCTGATGTTACTCAAACACCAGGAGGAAGAGATGTCCAAGCAGAGGATGCTGCAAGCCGAGCAGGCCTGGGAAGAGCTCCGGAGCAAGGAACGGGCCCTCAGGGTGGCCATGGACAAGAAGGGCTCCATGGACAAATTGCAAATCCGCAGGAGAAAACCTGGCAGCTCCACACTGAACCCAGTCCATCACATGGCCACCCAGAATATCAAGAACGCATTAATGAAAGAACAAAGGAAAGTGCCAAATGGTGGCTTGGAGAAAGCCAGACGGGATCTACAGTGGAAGAACCGATCCCAAGAGGAGATGGAAGCTTTGGATATAAACACCGGAGAAACGAGTAGCTATCTTCTGGAGGAACGGATGATGCAGGCCATCAGGGCCAAGATGGTCAAAGACTTCCAGAATAAGAAGAACATCCAAGTAAAAAATGAGTACGAGAAGCTAAGACATTCCAGGTTGAAGGAGGAGGTGGACAGCCAGGTGAGAGCGGAGGAGCTCTCCAAGAGGATGACCATTCAGCAGAAGGAGCAGAGGTTCCAAGAGCTCTATGAGCAGATTGTGGAGGAAAGGAACAAGGAGTTACAAGAGCGAGCGACCAGGGAAGAGGAGCTGACACTCATGGCCAAGATCAGGGCCGAGCAGCAGGAGAAAGACCAGATGAAGCAAAAGAAGGTGCTGCTTCAGCTCACTGTCCAAAAAATGAAACAGGCAAAGGATTCTTTAGGGAAATGTATTCAGAGTAAGGCGGAAAGGGCCCGAGAGCTGAACTTCATCAAGGAGAGGGCGCACCACCACTTAATGCAAAAAATCCAGCAAGAGGAAGACAGCCACAGAAGAGAGGTCGCCCACCTTATCCGGATTAAAGACCAAAAAAGTGACCAGCTCCTCAAGGAGAAAGAAGCCACCATCGAGCAAGGCAGGAGGGTAGCCAGGGCTGCTTTCCATATTCGGGATAAGATTAGAGAACAGACCAAAAGCAGAACCTTTGATCAAATGGCTCTGCAGGCGCAATTAAATGCAAGTCTTATGAAATCCCTCCCGTGATGCAAGGGATGCAGCAGAATCAGGGCCCTGGCCACAGGCATCCCAGCACGTTTACAGGGAAGTGTGATTTATAGGTAGTTTTATGTAGCCACAATCTGGAAATGTCAATAGAGGTGCTACATCATTTCTTCATATCCACTGGCGTGTATTCTGTGCGCAGTACTGGCGTGCATTCTGTGCGCTCTACTGGCGTTTTAACACAAATACATCAAATGAAAAAGAGCCTGAAAATGGAAACTATTGCAACGGCAACCTGTGACTTTCCAGCTTGTGTGGAACTAAACGTGGAACTAAGCTCCCCAGCAAACAGAAATGGCCAATATGTAATATGAGTCATATTTAGTAAATTGACTTCATCTAGAATCTATGTGACAATGCAACAATCAGCCTTTTGTATTAGCAAGAGGCTTTATACCTTTTAAGGTTACATGTTTACAAGTCATCATTTATTATATCTATAGGGAGATTTATTCTTAGAACATTTTGTTATTGTCCCTGTCATCCCCACAATGGCTCTTTAACATTCTTTTGTTTCTGCTCTTTTAATCTTCGAATAGTTCCTCCGTCAGTTCAAAGTAAACTAGTGTGAGTACTCCCTAAACGTGGCAGTCCGTGGCATGGAACCCCCACTGTCCTGCTTATTCAGGACAGATTAAGGGTGGACATTTTTTTTTTTTTTAAGTGTGCTATGTGAAATTAAAAATATTTGAACTGTGCTATTTAATTAGATCTTTTTTGATTATATTATTTTACATCTCAGTATGTTTTTAGTGGAGTGTATTACCTTCCTTTACCTGCAGGTGTTGCTGTTGCTATCACTGTTCGTGCAAAGCATTTGGCTGCTGTTAGTAGAGAAATCCCTATCACCTGCAGGTTATAGATCTAAACAAAAACATTACGGCATTAACAGATGTGTTGCTGGTTTTAAATAGTGTATTGCAAATCAGTGTTCAGTCTAGTTTTAGTCACTGTGAATTGATTATAAAAAATATCTCTTTATTTTTTCATATATATATATATTTTAAATATGGTTATACAACCACTTTCATATGTAGTATTCATATAGAGAGAATTATATATACAGTTCTAGGAACAGGCGGTTGTAGAAATACTGGTAGCCAAGGTTACTTATAGTGTTTCCTTGGGATAATTTCTATAGATCTCTGTAAGTGCAGCTCTTGGAGGATCCGTATCATCAGAATAGTGAATAATTTATTTTTGTGTTCAAGCAAAGATTTGTAATTGCTAATTTTTATATAGATGACCCTTTGCACAGAAATCTACTTATAACTGTTCTATTGTCGTCCATGCTCCTGTTATCTCTGTAATTATAATAATATCACTCAGGATCGATGACTTGTTAATTCTCTATAATGTGCAGTTTGTATTGGATATTATTTCTAAAGCTGGGCGTACACTATACAATTATCTATCTATCACTAATGCTGGGCATACACTATACAATTATCTGTCTATCACTAATGCTGGGCATACACTATACAATTATCTATCTATCACTAATGCTGGGCATACACTATACAATTATCTGTCTATCACTAATGCTGGGCATACACTATACAATTATCTATCTATCACTAATGCTGGGCATACACTATACAATTATCTATCTATCACTAATGCTGGGCATACACTATACAATTATCTATCTATCACTAATGCTGGGCATACACTATACAATTATCTGTCTATCACTAATGCTGGGCATACACTATACAATTATCTGTCTATCACTAATGCTGGGCATACACTATACACTGATCTGTCTATCACTAATGCTGGGCATACACTATACAAAGATCTGTCTATCACTAATGCTGGGCATACACTATACACTTATCTGTCTATCACTAATGCTGGGCATACACTATACAATTATCTGTCAATCACTAATGCTGGGCATACACTATACAATTATCTATCTATCACTATTGCTGGGCATACACTATACAATTATCTGTCTATCACTAAAGCTGGGCATACACTATACAATTATCTGTCAATCACTAATGCTGGGCATACACTATACAATTATCTGTCAATCACTAAAGCTGGGCATACACTATACAATTATCTATCTATCACTAATGCTGGGCATACACTATACAATTATCTGTCACTAAAGCTGGGCATACACTATACAATTATCTGTCACTAAAGCTGGGCATACACTATACACTTATCTGTCTATCACTAATGCTGGGCATACACTATACAATTATCTGTCACTAAAGCTGGGCATACACTATACAATTATCTGTCTATCACTAATGCTGGGCATACACTATACAATTATCTATCTATCACTAATGTTGGGCATACACTATACAATGATCTAGCTATCACTAATGCTGGGCATACACTATACAATTATCTGTCAATCACTAATGTTGGGCATAAACTATACACTTATCTATCTATCACTAAAGCTGGGCATCCACTATACAATTATCTATCTATCACTAATGTTGGGCATACACTATACAATTATCTATCTATCACTAATGCTGGGCATACACTATACAATTATCTGTCAATCACTAATGCTGGGCATAAACTATACACTTATCTATCTATCACTAAAGCTGGGCATGCACTATACAATTATCTATCTATCACTAATGCTGGGCATACACTATACAATTATCTGTCTGTCACTAATGCTGGGCATACACTATACAATTATCTATCTATCACTAATGCTGGGCATACACTATACAATGATCTAGCTATCACTAATGCTGGGCATACACTATACAATGATCTAGCTATCACTAATGTTGGGCATACACTATACAATTATCTGTCTATCACTAATGCTGGGCATACACTATACACTGATCTGTCTATCACTAATGCTGGGCATACACTATACACTTATCTGTCTATCACTAATGCTGGGCATACACTATACACTTATCTGTCTATCACTAATGCTGGGCATACACTATACAAAGATCTGTCTATCACTAATGCTGGGCATACACTATACACTTATCTGTCTATCACTAATGCTGGGCATACACTATACAATTATCTGTCAATCACTAATGCTGGGAATACACTATACACTTATCTGTCTATCACTAATGCTGGGCATACACTATACAATTATCTGTCTATCACTAAAGCTGGGCATACACTATACAATTATCTATCTATCACTAATGCTGGGCATACACTATACAATTATCACTAATGCTGGGCATACACTATACAATTATCTATCTATCACTAATGTTGGGCATACACTATACAATTATCTGTCACATATCTGTCTGTCACTAATGCTGAGCATACACTATACAATTATCTATCTATCACTAATGCTGGGCATACACTATACAATTATCTGTCTATCACTAATGCTGGGCATACACTATACACTGATCTGTCTATCACTAATGCTGGGCATACACTATACAATTATCTATCTATCACTAATGCTGGGCATACACTATACACTGATCTGTCTATCACTAATGCTGGGCATACACTATACGATTATCAATCACTAATGCTGGGCATACACTATACACTGATCTGTCTATCACTAATGCTGGGCATACACTATACAATTATCTGTCAGATATCTGTCCAATCTGGCTGGTTGCAATGAAAATCTAGTAATGTATGGGAGCCAATGATAATCGACCATTTGCTCACAAACACTGAAAAACAGACAAAAATTGTCATCCAGACAAATAGGTTAAATCAAATGAATTTAACCAATTTGACCAATTATTTTTGCCCATTTTCCAGTGTTTAAGACCATATGGTCGAATGCCTATACATTACCAGGTTTTCATTCCAACCAGCCAGATTGGACAGATATCTGACAGATAATTGTATAGTATAGTGCACTGGTTCCCAAACTGTGCTTCGGGGCACCCTGGGGTGCCTCAGGACACTTGCAGGGGTGCCTCAAGTTGGTGGTCCAGCACAAAATAAAATTATTTATGGTCAATGTAATGTAAATATGTGGATAAACAGAAGCGTAAACCTGTCACCACCACATAACTGACCCTAAGGATGACTGGTAGCGCAATTTACTGCACTTTACTACATGTTTCTGAATTTCTCAATAACAAACTTTTGGCATAGGGGTGCCGTGAAAACAGTGCTGTTACTCTAGGGTGTCGTGCTTCAAAAAAGTTTGGGAACCACTGGTATAGTGTATGCCCAGCATTAAGGGTGTTGGAGGCACTGCAACACTTCAGATAGACCCTTTAAGGTGCTTAAAATGTCCCTTCATTCCATGGTATTATAAGCACACACCTAGTATTTTGATTAAAAAAAAGCAGTATTTTTACAAATCAACAACTGTACATAGCCAAAGAGACTGTGGACCTGATTCAGACCCGAACGCTATGCTGCGCTCGCTCGCATTGAGCGATTTTTCACAATCTGCGCACGCGTATGAGTCGCAATGCGCGTGCGCGAACCAGTCATTCCTATGGGAAAGTGCTCGCCTGTAGCCCGCAGTCGGGCCGCTATTTTGAGTGACAGATATTGCCGTTTGTGGGTGGTACCCGGGGAAGGTGCTTGTAAACGGTGTGGATGTGCGAACGCAGGCGTGCCCGACTGTCAGAACTGCATTTAATGGGCGTGCATAATTAGCAAAGTAGCGTCATTACACACGTGACTGGGTTGTATTTTAGCCTGAACTGCTCGCAATGTTGTGGTGGGAAAAGGCTACCACAAGCGCTGCGAGCAGCTCCGATGGCTCTCGATGTTCCCGATTAATCCTACAACTGCCGGAGATGGCGTGTGTGGCGAGTGGCAAAGGATCGTCTTTATACGGTTGCGAGCGCATAGTGCGGCCACTCGCTATTACTTAGTGGGCGGCTTTACGCGACAGTGCGAGCGCATGACTTAAATAGCTAGCCCCTTTTAGCCAGTGAGCGGACGCAAATAGCGTCAGGTCTGAATCAGGCCCTGTGTCTGGTCCTTTGATAGAGCAGAGCAGCAGATTCAGCAGGTGAGGATGATAGAGCAGAGCAGCAGATTCAGCAGGTGAGGATGATAGAGCAGAGCAGCAGATTCAGCAGGTGAGGATGATAGAGCAGATGCAGCAGGTGAGGATGATAGAGCAGAGCAGCAGATTCAGCAGGTGAGGATGATAGAGCAGAGCAGCAGATTCAGCAGGTGAGGATGATAGAGCAGAGCAGCAGATTCAGCAGGTGAGGATGATAGAGCAGAGCAGCAGGTGAGGATGATAGAGCAGAGCAGCAGATGCAGCAGGTGAAGATGATAGAGCAGAGCAGCAGATTCAGCAGGTGAGGATGAGCTGTTGTGCAGGGCTCTTACAGAGACACAGTGGGGACTGAGCACACAGCGCCTGATCCTGAGCAGGACGCGTCTGCGTCTTTATGCTAATAGCGCTACAAGTTCCTTCCCCTGTGTAAAAGTGCATGGACTGAGACCCCAACTGTCTGCGTCTATAGACGCCGCATTGCCGCCTGCTGTGTCTTTAGGCGCCACTATCGATTGCAACATCGAAATCTCACCAGCGCTATGACAGAGGCAGATTCTTCATCTCATAAGTCCTCCAATGTGAGCGGTTCGTATCTGAACGCAGCCTCTTTTAGCGGCACGTTCGCGTCACTCCAAAACAGATGAAACATTAGCGCAACTCCGTTTTGTCAACTTTCTAATACCTCCCGGGAACCCCCACTAAACTTCTCAAACCGTGCGTCCAGTCTGTACTGCGCCTTTGTGTGCAGAGAATCGGGACACGTGCTGTAGTAAAACATTCGGCCGCTTGCGTCCATATCAGCCATGCGTCCGTCTAGGAATGAGCCCGCAGTGATGCTAAATGATTAGAACAGCAAGAAAAAAACATCACTGTTTTAGTTCAATTCTATTTTAGACACATTATTGTAAATTTGTTTTTGTGTTCCGTATGAATATTACAATATTGCAATAGCTGATTGTAACATGGAGATTATTTGCTGTAATACTGATGCCTAGAAATCTATTTTTGTAAGTTTTATATCTAACAAAATAAATCTTAACGTACTGTACACCTACGAAATTGTGTTATTTTATAGAAGCAAAGAAATAACAACACAAGAAAGGATCGCAATATATGTCACAGTATACAGTGTCCGTGGTATATACTGTTGTGTAATACGCTACAACAGAGTTAGGAGTTCAGTAATCACTATGCTAACGCATGTTCCCACCACCCCTGTCATACCCCAACTTCATCTGGTCACCGGATAGCGAAAGTCAGCGGCGGAGGTTCCCCCTGGTCACACTCGAATGTCTGCACTACATATTGGTGACATGAGGCTCTGCATGGTATCCTGGGTCATCAGATGGGGCACTGCATATTGGTGACATGAGGCTCTGCATGGTATCCTGGGTCATCAGATGGGGCACTGCATATTGGTGACATGAGGCTCTGTACGGTATCCTGGGTCATCAGATGGGGCACTGCCTATTGGTGACATGAGGCTCTGCATGGTATCCTGGGTCATCAGATGGGGCACTGCATATTGGTGACATGAGGCTCTGTACGGTATCCTGGGTCATCAGATGGGGCACTGTATATTGGTGACATGAGGCTCTGTACGGTATCCTGGGTCATCAGATGGGGCACTGCCTATTGGTGACATGAGGCTCTGTACGGTATCCTGGGTCATCAAATGGGGCACTGCATACTGGTGACATGAGGCTCTGCATGGTATCCTGGGTCATTAGATGGGGCACTGCATATTGGTGACATGAGGCTCTGTACGGTATCCTGGGTCATCACATGGGGCACTGCATATTGGTGACATGAGGCTCTGTACGGTATCCTGGGTCATCAGATGGGGCACTGCCTATTGGTGACATGAGGCTCTGTACGGTATCCTGGGTCATCAGATGGGGCACTGCATATTGGTGACATGAGGCTCTGTACGGTATCCTGGGTCATCACATGGGGCACTGCATATTGTTGACATGAGGCTCTGTACGGTATCCTGGGTCATCAGATGGGGCACTGCATATTGGTGACATGAGGCTCTGCATGGTATCCTGGGTCATCAGTTGGGCACTGCATATTGGTGACATGAGGCTCTACATTGTATACTGGGTCATCAGTTGGGGCACTGCATATTGGTGACATGAGGCTCTGTACGGTATCCTGGGTCATCACATGGGGCACTGTATATTGGTGACATGAGGCTCTGTACGGTATCCTGGGTCATCAGATGGGGCACTGCCTATTGGTGACATGAGGCTCTGTATGGTATCCTGGGTCATCAGATGGGGCACTGCATACTGGTGACATGAGGCTCTGCATGGTATCCTGGGTCATTAGATGGGGCACTGCATATTGGTGACATGGGACTCTGTACGGTATCCTGGGTCATCACATGGGGCACTGCATATTGGTGACATGAGGCTCTGTACGGTATCCTGGGTCATCAGATGGGGCACTGCCTATTGGTGACATGAGGCTCTGTACGGTATCCTGGGTCATCAGATGGGGCACTGCATATTGGTGACATGAGGCTCTGTACGGTATCCTGGGTCATCACATGGGGCACTGCATATTGTTGACATGAGGCTCTGTACGGTATCCTGGGTCATCAGATGGGGCACTGCATATTGGTGACATGAGGCTCTGTACGGTATCCTGGGTCATCACATGGGGCACTGCATATTGTGACATGAGGCTCTGTATGGTATCCTGGGTCATCAGATGGGGCAATGCCTATTGGTGACATGAGGCTCTGTACGGTATCCTGGGTCATCAGATGGGGCACTGCCTATTGGTGACATGAGGCTCTGTACGGTATCCTGGGTCATCAAATGGGGCACTGCATATTGGTGACATGAGGCTCTGCATGGTATCCTGGGTCATTAGATGGGGCACTGCATATTGGTGACATGAGGCTCTGTACGGTATCCTGGGTCATCACATGGGGCACTGCATATTGGTGAGATGAGGCTCTGTACGGTATCCTGGGTCATCACATGGGGCACTGCCTATTGGTGAGATGAGGCTCTGTACGGTATCCTGGGTCATCAGATGGGGCACTGCATATTGGTGACATGAGGCTCTGTACGGTATCCTGGGTCATCAGATGGGGCACTGCATATTGGTGACATGAGGCTCTGCACGGTATCCTGGGTCACCAGATGGGGCACTGTATATTGGTGACATGATGCTCTGCATGGTATCCTGGGTAATTAGATGGGGCACTGCATATTGGTGACATGAGGCTCTGTATGGTATCCTGGGTCATCAGTTGGGGCACTGCATATTGGTGACATGAGGCTCTGCACGGTATCCTGGGTCATCACATGGGGCACTGCATATTGGTGACATGAGGCTCTGCACAGTATCCTTGGTCATTAGATGGGGCACTACATATTGGAGACATGAGGCTCTGCACGGTATCCTGGGTCATCAGTTGGGCACTGCATATTGGTGACATGAGGCTCTGCATTGTATACTGGGTCATCAGTTGGGGCACTGCCTATTGGTGACATGAGACTCTGCACGGTATCCTGGGTCATCAGATGGGGCACTGCATATTGTTGACATGAGGCTCTGCATGGTATCCTTGGTCAATAGAAGGGGCACAACATATTGGTGACATGAGGCTCTGGATTGTATACTGGGTCATCAGTTGGGGCACTGCATATTGGTGACATGAGGCTCTGCACAGTATCCTGGGTCATTAGATGGGGCACTGCATATTGGTGACATGAGGCTCTGCACGGTATCATGGGTCATCAGTTGGGGCACTGTATATTGGTGACATGATGCTCTGCATGGTATCCTGGGTAATTAGATGGGGCACTGCATATTGGTGACATGAGGCTCTGTATGGTATCCTGGGTCATCAGTTGGGGCACTGCATATTGGTGACTTGAGGCTCTGCACGGTATCCTGGGTCATCACATGGGGCACTGCATATTGGTGACATGAGGCTCTGTACAGTATCCTGGGTCATCAGATGGGGCACTGCCTATTGGTGACATGAGGCTCTGTATGGTATCCTGGGTCATCAGTTGGGGCACTGCATATTGGAGACATGAGGCTCTGTACGGTATCCTGGGTCATCAGATGGGGCACTGTATATTGGTGACATGAGGCTCTGTACGGTATCCTGGGTCATCAGATGGGGCACTGCCTATTGGTGACATGAGGCTCTGTATGGTATCCTGGGTCATCAGATGGGGCACTGCATACTGGTGACATGAGGCTCTGCATGGTATCCTGGGTCATTAGATGGGGCACTGCATATTGGTAACATGAGGCTCTGTACGGTATCCTGGGTCATCACATGGGGCACTGCATATTGGTGACATGAGGCTCTGTATGGTATCCTGGGTCATCAGATGGGGCACTGCCTATTGGTGACATGAGGCTCTGTATGGTATCCTGGGTCATCAGATGGGGCACTGCTTATTGGTGACATGAGGCTCTGTACGGTATCCTGGGTCATCAGATGGGGCACTGCCTATTGGTGACATGAGGCTCTGTACGGTATCCTGGGTCATCAGATGGGGCACTGCATATTGGTGACATGAGGCTCTGCATGGTATCCTGGGTCATTAGATGGGGCACTGCATATTGGTGACATGAGGCTCTGTACGGTATCCTGGGTCATCACATGGGGCACTGCATATTGGTGACATGAGGCTCTGCATGGTATCCTGGGTCATCAGTTGGGCACTGCATATTGGTGACATGAGGCTCTACATTGTATACTGGGTCATCAGTTGGGGCACTGCATATTGGTGACATGAGGCTCTGTACGGTATCCTGGGTCATCACATGGGGCACTGTATATTGGTGACATGAGGCTCTGTACGGTATCCTGGGTCATCAGATGGGGCACTGCCTATTGGTGACATGAGGCTCTGTACGGTATCCTGGGTCATCAGATGGGGCACTGCATACTGGTGACATGAGGCTCTGCATGGTATCCTGGGTCATTAGATGGGGCACTGCATATTGGTGACATGAGACTCTGTACGGTATCCTGGGTCATCACATGGGGCACTGCATATTGGTGACATGAGGCTCTGTACGGTATCTTGGGTCATCAGATGGGGCACTGCCTATTGGTGACATGAGGCTCTGTACGGTATCCTGGGTCATCAGATGGGGCACTGCATATTGGTGACATGAGGCTCTGTACGGTATCCTGGGTCATCACATGGGGCACTGCATATTGTTGACATGAGGCTCTGTACGGTATCCTGGGTCATCAGATGGGGCACTGCATATTGGTGACATGAGGCTCTGTACGGTATCCTGGGTCATCACATGGGGCACTGCATATTGTGACATGAGGCTCTGTATGGTATCCTGGGTCATCAGATGGGGCAATGCCTATTGGTGACATGAGGCTCTGTACGGTATCCTGGGTCATCAGATGGGGCACTGCCTATTGGTGACATGAGGCTCTGTACGGTATCCTGGGTCATCAAATGGGGCACTGCATATTGGTGACATGAGGCTCTGCATGGTATCCTGGGTCATTAGATGGGGCACTGCATATTGGTGACATGAGGCTCTGTACGGTATCCTGGGTCATCACATGGGGCACTGCATATTGGTGAGATGAGGCTCTGTACGGTATCCTGGGTCATCACATGGGGCACTGCCTATTGGTGAGATGAGGCTCTGTACGGTATCCTGGGTCATCAGATGGGGCACTGCATATTGGTGACATGAGGCTCTGTACGGTATCCTGGGTCATCAGATGGGGCACTGCATATTGGTGACATGAGGCTCTGCACGGTATCCTGGGTCACCAGATGGGGCACTGTATATTGGTGACATGATGCTCTGCATGGTATCCTGGGTAATTAGATGGGGTACTGCATATTGGTGACATGAGGCTCTGTATGGTATCCTGGGTCATCAGTTGGGGCACTGCATATTGGTGACATGAGGCTCTGCACGGTGTCCTGGGTCATCACATGGGGCACTGCATATTGGTGACATGAGGCTCTGCACAGTATCCTTGGTCATTAGATGGGGCACTACATATTGGAGACATGAGGCTCTGCACGGTATCCTGGGTCATCAGTTGGGCACTGCATATTGGTGACATGAGGCTCTGCATTGTATACTGGGTCATCAGTTGGGGCACTGCCTATTGGTGACATGAGACTCTGCACGGTATCCTGGGTCATCAGATGGGGCACTGCATATTGTTGACATGAGGCTCTGCATGGTATCCTTGGTCAATAGAAGGGGCACAACATATTGGTGACATGAGGCTCTGCATTGTATACTGGGTCATCAGTTGGGGCACTGCATATTGGTGACATGAGGCTCTGCACGGTATCCTGGGTCATTAGATGGGGCACTGCATATTGGTGACATGAGGCTCTGCACGGTATCATGGGTCATCAGTTGGGGCACTGTATATTGGTGACATGATGCTCTGCATGGTATCCTGGGTAATTAGATGGGGCACTGCATATTGGTGACATGAGGCTCTGTATGGTATCCTGGGTCATCAGTTGGGGCACTGCATATTGGTGACTTGAGGCTCTGCACGGTATCCTGGGTCATCAGATGGGGCACTGCATATTGGTGACATGAGGCTCTGCACGGTATCCTTGGTCATTAGATGGGGCACTACATATTGGTCACATGAGGCTATGTACGGTATCCTGGGTCATCACATGGGGCACTGCATATTGGTGACATGAGGCTCTGTACGGTATCCTGGGTCATCAGATGGGGCACTGCCTATTGGTGACATGAGGCTCTGTATGGTATCCTGGGTCATCAGTTGGGGCACTGCATATTGGAGACATGAGGCTCTGTACGGTATCCTGGGTCATCAGATGGGGCACTGTATATTGGTGACATGAGGCTCTGTACGGTATCCTGGGTCATCAGATGGGGCACTGCCTATTGGTGACATGAGGCTCTGTATGGTATCCTGGGTCATCAGATGGGGCACTGCATACTGGTGACATGAGGCTCTGCATGGTATCCTGGGTCATTAGATGGGGCACTGCATATTGGTAACATGAGGCTCTGTACGGTATCCTGGGTCATCACATGGGGCACTGCATATTGGTGACATGAGGCTCTGTATGGTATCCTGGGTCATCAGATGGGGCACTGCCTATTGGTGACATGAGGCTCTGTATGGTATCCTGGGTCATCAGATGGGGCACTGCTTATTGGTGACATGAGGCTCTGTACGGTATCCTGGGTCATCAGATGGGGCACTGCCTATTGGTGACATGAGGCTCTGTACGGTATCCTGGGTCATCAGATGGGGCACTGCATATTGGTGACATGAGGCTCTGCATGGTATCCTGGGTCATTAGATGGGGCACTGCATATTGGTGACATGAGGCTCTGTACGGTATCCTGGGTCATCACATGGGGCACTGCATATTGGTGACATGAGGCTCTGTACGGTATCCTGGGTCATCACATGGGGCACTGCCTATTGGTGAGATGAGGCTCTGTACGGTATCCTGGGTCATCAGATGGGGCACTGCATATTGGTGACATGAGGCTCTGTACGGTATCCTGGGTCATCAGATGGGGCACTGCATATTGGTGACATGAGGCTCTGCACGTTATCCTGGGTCATCAGATGGGGCACTGTATATTGGTGACATGATGCTCTGCATGGTAACCTGGGTAATTAGATGGGGCACTGCATATTGGTGACATGAGGCTCTGTATGGTATCCTGGGTCATCAGTTGGGGCACTGCATATTGGTGACATGAGGCTCTGCACGGTATCCTGGGTCATCACATGGGGCACTGCATATTGGTGACATGAGGCTCTGCACGGTATCCTTGGTCATTAGATGGGGCACTACATATTGGTGACATGAGGCTCTGTACGGTATCCTGGGTCATCAGATGGGGCACTGCATACTGGTGACATGAGGCTCTGCATGGTATCCTGGGTCATTAGATGGGGCACTGCATATTGGTAACATGAGGCTCTGTACGGTATCCTGGGTCATCACATGGGGCACTGCATATTGGTGACATGAGGCTCTGTATGGTATCCTGGGTCATCAGATGGGGCACTGCCTATTGGTGACATGAGGCTCTGTATGGTATCCTGGGTCATCAGATGGGGCACTACATATTGGTGACATGAGGCTCTGTACGGTATCCTGGGTCATCACATGGGGCACTGCATATTGTTGACATGAGGCTCTGTACGGTATCCTGGGTCATCAGATGGGGCACTGCATATTGGTGACATGAGGCTCTGTACGGTATCCTGGGTCATAACATGGGGCACTGCATATTGTGACATGAGGCTCTGTACGGTATCCTTGGTCATCAGATGGGGCACTGCCTATTGGTGACATGAGGCTCTGTACGGTATCCTGGGTCATCACATGGGGCACTGCCTATTGGTGAGATGAGGCTCTGTACGGTATCCTGGGTCATCAGATGGGGCACTGTATATTGGTGACATGATGCTCTGCATGGTAACCTGGGTAATTAGATGGGGCACTGCATATTGGTGACATGAGGCTCTGTATGGTATCCTGGGTCATCAGTTGGGGCACTGCATATTGGTGACATGAGGCTCTGCACGGTATCCTGGGTCATCACATGGGGCACTGCATATTGGTGACATGAGGCTCTGCACGGTATCCTTGGTCATTAGATGGGGCACTACATATTGGTGACATGAGGCTCTGCACGGTATCCTGGGTCATCAGTTGGGCACTGCATATTGGTGACATGAGGCTCTGCATTGTATACTGGGTCATCAGTTGGGGCACTGCCTATTGGTGACATGAGACTCTGTACGGTATCCTGGGTCATCAGATGGGGCACTGCATATTGGTGACATGAGGCTCTGTACGGTATCCTGGGTCATCACATGGGGCACTGCATATTGGTGACATGAGGCTCTGTACGGTATACTGGGTCATTAGATGGGGCACTGCATATTGGTGACATGAGGCTCTGCATGGTATCCTGGGTCATTAGATGGGGCACTGCATATTGGTGACATGAGGCTCTGTACGGTATCCTGGGTCATCACATGGGGCACTGCATATTGGTGACATGAGGCTCTGTACGGTATCCTGGGTCATCACATGGGGCACTGCCTATTGGTGAGATGAGGCTCTGTACGGTATCCTGGGTCATCAGATGGGGCACTGCATATTGGTGACATGAGGCTCTGTACGGTATCCTGGGTCATCAGATGGGGCACTGCATATTGGTGACATGAGGCTCTGCACGTTATCCTGGGTCATCAGATGGGGCACTGTATATTGGTGACATGATGCTCTGCATGGTAACCTGGGTAATTAGATGGGGCACTGCATATTGGTGACATGAGGCTCTGTATGGTATCCTGGGTCATCAGTTGGGGCACTGCATATTGGTGACATGAGGCTCTGCACGGTATCCTGGGTCATCACATGGGGCACTGCATATTGGTGACATGAGGCTCTGCACGGTATCCTTGGTCATTAGATGGGGCACTACATATTGGTGACATGAGGCTCTGTACGGTATCCTGGGTCATCAGATGGGGCACTGCATACTGGTGACATGAGGCTCTGCATGGTATCCTGGGTCATTAGATGGGGCACTGCATATTGGTAACATGAGGCTCTGTACGGTATCCTGGGTCATCACATGGGGCACTGCATATTGGTGACATGAGGCTCTGTATGGTATCCTGGGTCATCAGATGGGGCACTGCCTATTGGTGACATGAGGCTCTGTATGGTATCCTGGGTCATCAGATGGGGCACTACATATTGGTGACATGAGGCTCTGTACGGTATCCTGGGTCATCACATGGGGCACTGCATATTGTTGACATGAGGCTCTGTACGGTATCCTGGGTCATCAGATGGGGCACTGCATATTGGTGACATGAGGCTCTGTACGGTATCCTGGGTCATAACATGGGGCACTGCATATTGTGACATGAGGCTCTGTACGGTATCCTTGGTCATCAGATGGGGCACTGCCTATTGGTGACATGAGGCTCTGTACGGTATCCTGGGTCATCACATGGGGCACTGCCTATTGGTGAGATGAGGCTCTGTACGGTATCCTGGGTCATCAGATGGGGCACTGTATATTGGTGACATGATGCTCTGCATGGTAACCTGGGTAATTAGATGGGGCACTGCATATTGGTGACATGAGGCTCTGTATGGTATCCTGGGTCATCAGTTGGGGCACTGCATATTGGTGACATGAGGCTCTGCACGGTATCCTGGGTCATCACATGGGGCACTGCATATTGGTGACATGAGGCTCTGCACGGTATCCTTGGTCATTAGATGGGGCACTACATATTGGTGACATGAGGCTCTGCACGGTATCCTGGGTCATCAGTTGGGCACTGCATATTGGTGACATGAGGCTCTGCATTGTATACTGGGTCATCAGTTGGGGCACTGCCTATTGGTGACATGAGACTCTGTACGGTATCCTGGGTCATCAGATGGGGCACTGCATATTGGTGACATGAGGCTCTGTACGGTATCCTGGGTCATCACATGGGGCACTGCATATTGGTGACATGAGGCTCTGTACGGTATACTGGGTCATTAGATGGGGCACTGCATATTGGTGACATGAGGCTCTGTACGGTATCCTGGGTCATCACATGGGGCTCTGCATATTGGTGACATGAGGCTCTGTACGGTATCCTGGGTCATCACATGGGGCGCTGCATATTGGTGAGATGAGGCTCTGTACGGTATCCTGGGTCATCAGATGGGGCACTGCATATCGGTGACATGAGGCTCTGTACGGTATCCTGGGTCATCAGATGGGGCACTGCATATTGGTGACATGAGGCTCTGCACGGTATCCTGGGTCATCAGATGGGGCACTGTATATTGGTGACATGATGCTCTGCATGGTATCCTGGGTAATTAGATGGGGCACTGCATATTGGTGACATGAGGCTCTGTATGGTATCCTGGGTCATCAGTTGGGGCACTGCATATTGTTGACATGAGGCTCTGCATGGTATCTTTTGTCATTAGTTGGGGCACTACATATTGGTGACATGAGGCTCTGCACGGTATCATGGGTCATCAGTTGGGACACTGCATATTGGTGACATGAGGCTCTGCATTGTGTACTGGGTCATCAGTTGGGGCACTGCATATTGGTGACATGAGGCTCTGCATTGTGTACTGGGTCATCAGTTGGGGCACTGCCTATTGGTGACATGAGACTCTGCACGGTATCCTGGGTCATCAGATGGGGCACTGCATATTGTTGACATGAGGCTCTGCATGGTATCCTTGGTCATTAGATGGGGCACTACATATTGGTGACATGAGGCTCTGCATTGTATACTGGGTCATCAGTAGGGGCACTGCATATTGGTGACATGAGGCTCTGCACGGTATCCTGGGTCATCAGATGGGGCACTGCATATTGGTGACATGAGGCTCTGCACGGTATCATGGGTCATCAGTTGGGGCACTGCATATTGGTGACATGAGGCTCTGCATTGTATACTGGGTCATCAGTTGGGGCACTGCATATTGGAGATATGAGGCTCTGCACGGTATCCTGGGTCATCAGATGGGGCACTGCATATTGGTGACATGAGGCTCTGCACGGTATCCTGGGTCATCACATGGGGCACTGCATATTGTGACATGAGGCTCTGTATGGTATCCTGGGTCATCAGTTGGGGCACTGCATATTGTTGACATGAGGCTCTGCATGGTATCTTTTGTCATTAGTTGGGGCACTACATATTGGTGACATGAGGCTCTGCACGGTATCATGGGTCATCAGTTGGGGCACTGCATATTGGTGACATGAGGCTCTGCATTGTGTACTGGGTCATCAGTTGGGGCACTGCATATTGGTGACATGAGGCTCTGCATTGTGTACTGGGTCATCAGTTGGGGCACTGCCTATTGGTGACATGAGACTCTGCACGGCATCCTGGGTCATCAGATGGGGCACTGCATATTGTTGACATGAGGCTCTGCATGGTATCCTTGGTCATTAGATGGGGCACTACATATTGGTGACATGAGGCTCTGTATTGTATACTGGGTCATCAGTAGGGGCACTGCATATTGGTGACATGAGGCTCTGCACGGTATCCTGGGTCATCAGATGGGGCACTGCATATTGGTGACATGAGGCTCTGCACGGTATCCTGGGTCATCAGTTGGGCACTGCATATTGGTGACATGAGGCTCTGCACGGTATCCTTGGTCATCAGATGGGGCACTGCATATTGTTGACATGAGGCTCTGCATGGTATCCTTGGTCATTAGATGGGGCACTACATATTGGTGACATGAGGCTCTTCATGGTATCCTGGGTCATTAGATGGGGCACTGCATATTGGTGACATGAGGCTCTGCATAGTATCCTGTGTCATTAGATGGGGCACTGCATATCAATTAAAGGTCTGCATAAAAAACTGGTCTGTATTACTGTATATACCTGCTCATGGGATTGGTTCAAATCCCGACAGGAGGTGATACCGACGTTGGCTGGTAATTACCCTAACCTACCCTTAGGGGTGCCTAACCCTAAAACTTCTGGGGTGTTGCCTAACCCTGTCCCCCCCCGGTCTTACCTAAACCTAACCCCCCCTTCCCGCACCCTAAACCTAACCCTCCCAGGGAGGTGCCTAACCCTAACCTACTCCCGGGAGAGCCTAAACCCCCCTGCCCCGCCCATGGCTCACGCTAAGGACGCACCGGACTTCATTCGGGCTGGCGTCGTTCAGCGTTCCAGTATCGGGATTAAGATAAAATAGGTGAAATACCGACGCCTAAGTCCCCCGTCGGGCTTCTCCTTTCGGGATATAGCCCTGCGGCATTTAGTCCGCCGGTGTATAAACTGCATCCCCTGCTCATTATCTCACGTTGGATATATTGGGCACTTCTCTTATACCTCGCGCCATGGCTTTTAAATTAAATATGCAGCTACCTAGGAAATGATGTTGAATACAATTCCGCACTGTAAGTGCTGCAAGCAATGGAAGATCTGAGCCAGCAGATGGCGCTGTCCCCACAGAGATCAGCACCCATTCTTACAGAAGTCCTGTTTTGTGCTAAGGAGCAGTGGCCCTGATTCAGAGCCGGATGCTATGACAGAGCGCTCGCTCTGAATCAGGGCCGGGCTATTTTTTTTTTAGAACGGCCTCCTGGCCGCTCGCATAGCTCGCATCCTCACCATCAACATCCTCATGATCCTTGTTGTTATCGCCAAATAGATAAATATCCTCCTCGTGCAATTCCACAGAAGCATCCTCGATTTCTACGTCAGAAGGCACACAAATGGTGGAAGAAGGATCCTCTCCAAGTAAAGTATTAGAAAGGTCAGGCTCACACATGGCGACAGCGGACACACTTGGACTCTCCTCGGGGATTTGTGATTTTTTAGAGCACACTGGGCCTGATTCAGACCCGGTCGCAAGCGCTGAGCGCTTGCAACCGGGTCGATGGTGGCCCAGAGCACATACGCACAACGGAGCCGTCGCTCCGGGTCTCGCACCAAAGGGGGTGTGCTGTCGATGTTGCGTGACAGCACGCCCCCTTTGGTGGGCGGGCCGGGGGCATGGCTGCCCAGACGGAGGCGTTCCCATGAGAACGCCTACCGTTTTGGGGCGGTCCCACTGACAGCCGAAAAGCTCTCTGGGGCTTGCGGCAACGAGACCCTACCAAAAGGGTCTCGTCGCAAGCCCGATGGTCGCAATGGTCTTGACCATCGCGACCATCATCCTGGCCGCTCGCATTAGCTGTGGGTGGCCGCTCCATAAAAAAAAAAAAAGACGCCCTGATTCAGAGCGAGTGTTCTGTCACAGCGTCCGGCTCTGAATCAGGGCCACAGTTGTCATACTCGTCTTAACAATTTTAATTTCTTTTGTACCTCTCCTACAAGCAGAGGGACTTAAATTATCATTAGAACCACCAGTCATCATAAATACAGGCCAATGCCTTATCCTTTCCTTGCCATTTCGTGTAGTGAATGGCATATTGCCAATTTTTTGGCTCTCTAAAGCTGACTTAGGGCCTGATTCAGACCCACTCGCGAGCGGCTGTCCGCTCGCAAGTGGGTCGATGTTATGGACTGAGCATGCGCACGACGGAGGGAGCTCCGTCGTGCGCATGCGCCAGACGCGACGAGCGAAGGAAAGTCCTTCGCTCGTTGTGTCCGTTCAAAGGGGGCGTGCTGTCAATGTTGATTGACAGCACGCCCCCTTTGGTGGGCGTGCCGGGGGCGTGCCTCCCTGACGGGGGCGTTCCCACGGGAACGCCTCCCGTCAGAGGCCGGCCCACTGACATCACTAGTGATGTCAGTGGGAGTGATTTGGGCTCTGATAGAGCCAAAATCACTCCGGAGCTTGCGGTTGAAAACCTCAACCGCAGGCTCCGGCTCGCAATTTTGATGGTCGCGATGGTCTCGACCATCGCGGCCATCACAATGCATGCTCGTATAGCCTGTGGGTGGTGACCCACAGCTATACGAGCGTCCAGGAGGACGCTCCATGAAAATGGAGCCCGGCCCTCATTCAGAGCGTGCGCTCTGCTCAGAGCGTATGGCTCTGAATGAGGGCCTTAGTTTACATTTTTTTTTGCTTTAACAGGGTAAAAGTTGATTTTTATAGTCTGAATTTTTGGCCTGACTTATGCCCTGGTACATCGGCCATAGATGACGTTGACGGCCTTGCCTCGTCATCATGACTGCTGCCGGCAGCTACAAGATGGAAGCGGTATGAAATACCGCTGGCTGCATGGCCGGGAGTTCGAATCCCGACAGCGTCAGGCAGACAAATTAAGAGATATCGGCAGCCCGACAGTGTTGGAAATCCTGATCGTCTGTGGGTGAGTACTTACTAACCTAACCCCCCTAACCCTAACCTCCCACCCTGTGCCTAACCCTAATCCCCCCTCTAAGTGCCTAACCCTAACCCCCCCCTTCCCCGCTGCCTAAACCTAAGTCCCTTGGGGGGGTGCCTAACCCTAACCTCCCCCCGGGGGTGCCTAACCCTCCCTAGCCTAACCCTAACTCTCCCGGGGGGGTGCCTAACCCTAAGTCCCCCCCGGGAGCCTTAACCTAACCCTCCCCCCCACGGCTGTCCACTCTCGGCGCCCGGCATCCCTTCGATCGGGATGCCGGGCGCCGGTCTCCGAGCAACGGAAATATGACAGGTGTCTAGATTTAAACGCCAGTCATTTAACCCTCGCCGGAATAAAGCAGTTGGGAAGCCGGCTGTTGGGCTTACATCAGCCGGCTTCCCGATTGCATCCCCTACAAGACTGGTATGTGGATCCCTCTCTTCGGTCTTGTGACTGTCCTCCATACTCACACAACCACACACAAAATAAATTATTATTTTATTTGAACACTGGGGTGAACCCCTGAAAGAGGCAGCAGCCCCTTGATACGCACACACAAATTTATTTAATTTTTTTTACACACAGGGGTGCTCTTCACCCACCCCTGAAGGACAAAGCACCCCCTTGACAACACAGCACTACAGCCAGCCAGCCCTTATGGACAGGACAACAGCCAGCCCCTATGCACAGCGTCAGCATACAACAGCACAGCTCCCTCCCTCTACACTCTCCACAGCCGAAATGACAAAATGGCGGCGATCACGGGACCTTTATAGCATCCAAAACCCGTGAGAATCCGACAGCGGGATGATGACGCTTTGCCTCGTTTTCAGATCCGAGTCAGGCGGGAAAACCCGAACCGACTTGGATCTGCCTTGGATCCCCGTAGTTCGGGCGGGTTCGGATCTCTGAGATCCGAACACGCTCAATCCTTATATATATATATATATTCCTGACGGAAGACAATATAGTCTGAAACGTTGAAGTATATATATGGTCGTGTGACCAGTTTGTGCAAAATGCCGTCTACACTGCAGTGGCGCTGCCTCTCTTTGGTTCCATATGCATAATTTGCTGCAGAGGGCACCCGATGAAACGCTCTATTGGACTTTGCATGCCGAGCCAATGCAGGTTATATATATATATATATAAAATATATATATAAAGCTTTATTTAGAAACATTTTGTCCCCCTGGACACCCCCGGCCCCTGTGTTTCAGCGAGTGGAGATGTCCGTGTTGGAACTGCAAATAGCGCAGTTGATTGCAAGCTTAAAAGGTTTGACCAAAATATCAACTGAGCCCCCATATTTGTTTGATGCTAGACGTATACAGATGGGCAGCGGTGAGGGACGGTGATGTTTGTGGTGTTATGTAACTTTAACAAACAACATGTGAAGAAACGTTCCCTCCCCGCATGTTATCTTCTTGGAGATGGTTTGTGGACATGATGAGAAGTACATGAGGCTTGGAGAGACTGGTACGGATCTTATTATAAGCATAGCACAATGCCCCATATTCACCAGGGAAATACAGCTAGCGCTCTCATGGGGCCTCCCTAATCTGAATTTCATTATCATCCCCGTTACCATGTCACAAGATGTAGAGGCCTCGGCTGTGCCATTAGAGGGATGGCCTGCTAAATATATATATATATAATACTGGCCCAGTATATCCCATTATAAAGTATTGCGTGCTTTTATTTATACTTCATGATGTTTCTGCTGGGCTCATCCGTGTTTACGGATTGAAGCTGCATTAATAAAACATTACACAGAAGCAACATAACCAATAGATGAAGACAATGATTTTTTTTCTCTTTGATGAAATACAGAGCGGCACAAATTGTATTTCATTATACAGGGTACTAGCGACTCGCCCCGGCTTCGCACGGGAGCAATATTGAATAGGGAAACATTTCAAGTTTGTATCAGTAAACAGGTCTTACATCAGTTTTTCTGGAGAGGCCGGATAATACATATCAAACTCTATACATGGTATAAAGTAAAGTACATTGTTGTGATAGATCTATAACGGATTAGGCAGCGTAAGCCAAGAAAGCGCTTGGGCATCCATTTTATATTCAATCATCACTGCTCAGCTCTTTATTGTCATACAGTAATGTGTCACACGCCTGTCATACAGTAATATGTTACACACCTGTCATACAGTAATGTGTCACACGCCTGTCATACAGTAATGTGTCACACGCCTGTCATACAGTAATATGTTACACACCTGTCATACAGTAATGTGTCACACGCCTGTCATACAGTAATGTGTCACACGCCTGTCAAACGGTAATGTGTCACACGCCTGTCATACAGTAATGTGTCACAAGCCTGTCATACACCTGTCATACATTAATGTGTCATACGCCTGTCATACAGTAATGTGTCATACACCTGTCATACATTAATGTGTCACACACCTGTCATACAGTAATGTCACACGCCTGTCATACTCCTGTCATACAGTAATGTGTCATACGCCTGTCATACATTAATGTGTCATACGCCTGTCATACTCCTGTCATACAGTAATGTGTCACACGCCTGTCATACAGTAATGTGTTACACGCCTGTCATACAGTAATGTGTCATACGCCTGTCATACAGTAATGTGTCATACACCTGTCATACAGTAATGTGTCATACGCCTGTCATACATTAATGTGTCATATGCCTGTCATACAGTAATGTGTCATACATTAATGTGTCATACACCTGTCATACAGTAATGTCACACACCTGTCATACAGTAATGTGTCACACACCTGTCATAATGTGTCATACGCCTGGCATACAGTAATGTGTCACACACCTGTCATACAGTAATGTGTCATTTGCCTGTCATACAGTAATGTGTCACACACCTGTCATACAGTAATTTGTCATACGCCTGTCATACAGTAATGTGTCATTCGCCTGTCATACAGTAATGTGTCACACACCTGTCATACAGTAATTTGTCATACGCCTGTCATACAGTAATGTGTCACACACCTGTCATGCAGTAATTTGTCATACGCCTGTCATACAGTAATGTGTCACACGCCTGTCATACAGTAATGTGTCACACGCCTGTCATACAGTAATATGTTACACACCTGTCATACAGTAATGTGTCACACGCCTGTCATACAGTAATATGTCACACGCCTGTCAAACGGTAATGTGTCATATGCCTGTCATACAGTAATATGTTACACACCTGTCATACAGTAATGTGTCACAAGCCTGTCATACAGTAATATGTCACACACCTGTCATACGGTAATGTGTCACACGCCTGTCATACAGTAATGTGTCACAAGCCTGTCATACACCTGTCATACATTAATGTGTCATACGCCTGTCATACAGTAATGTGTCATACACCTGTCATACATTGTGTCACACGCCTGTCATACATTAATGTGTCATACGCCTGTCATACAGTAATGTGTCATACACCTGTCATACATTACTGTGTCACACGCCTGTCATACATTAATGTGTCATACACCTGTCATACATTGTGTCACACGCCTGTCATACAGTAATATGTCACACGCCTGTCAAACGGTAATGTGTCATATGCCTGTCATACAGTAATATGTTACACACCTGTCATACAGTAATGTGTCACAAGCCTGTCATACAGTAATATGTCACACACCTGTCATACGGTAATGTGTCACACGCCTGTCATACAGTAATGTGTCACAAGCCTGTCATACACCTGTCATACATTAATGTGTCATACGCCTGTCATACAGTAATGTGTCATACACCTGTCATACATTGTGTCACACGCCTGTCATACATTAATGTGTCATACGCCTGTCATACAGTAATGTGTCATACACCTGTCATACATTACTGTGTCACACGCCTGTCATACATTAATGTGTCATACACCTGTCATACATTGTGTCACACGCCTGTCATACAGTAATGTGTCATACACCTGTCATACATTGTGTCACACGCCTGTCATACATTAATGTGTCACACGCCTGTCATACAGTAATGTGTCACACGCCTGTCATACAGTAATGTGTCACAAGCCTGTCATACAGTAATGTGTCACAAGCCTGTCATACATTGTGTCATACGCCTGTCATACTCCTGTCATACAGTAATGTGTCACACGCCTGTCATACAGTAATGTGTTACACACCTGTCATACAGTAATGTGTCATACGCCTGTCATACAGTAATGTGTCATATGCCTGTCATACATTAATGTGTCATACGCCTGTCATACAGTAATGTCATACACCTGTCATACATTGTGTCACACGCCTGTCATACATTAATGTGTCATACGCCTGTCATACAGTAATGTGTCACAAGCCTGTCATACACCTGTCATACATTAATGTGTCATACGCCTGTCATACAGTAATGTGTCATACGCCTGTCATACAGTAATGTGTCATACACCTGTCACACATTGTGTCACACGCCTGTCATACATTAATGTGTCACAAGCCTGTCATACATTAATGTGTCATACGCCTGTCATACAGTAATGTGTCATATGCCTGTCATACATTGTGTCACACGCCTGTCATACAGTAATGTCATACACCTGTCATACAGTAATGTCATACACCTGTCATACATTGTGTCACACGCCTGTCATACATTAATGTGTCACACGCCTGTCATACAGTAATGTGTCACAAGCCTGTCATACATTGTGTCATACGCCTGTCATACTCCTGTCATACAGTAATGTGTCACACGCCTGTCATACAGTAATGTGTTACACGCCTGTCATACAGTAATGTGTCACACGCCTGTCATACAGTAATGTGTCACACGCCTGTCATACATTGTGTCATACGCCTGTCATACTCCTGTCATACAGTAATGTGTCACACGCCTGTCATACAGTAATGTGTTACACGCCTGTCATACAGTAATGTGTCACACGCCTGTCATACAGTAATGTGTCACAAGCCTGTCATACAGTAATGTGTCACAAGCCTGTCATACAATAATGTGTCATATGCCTGTCATACAGTAATGTCATACACCTGTCATACATTGTGTCACACGCCTGTCATACATTAATGTGTCATACGCCTGTCATACAGTAATGTGTCATATGCCTGTCATACATTAATGTGTCATATGCCTGTCATACATTGTGTCACATGCCTGTCATACATTAATGTGTCATACGCCTGTCATACAGTAATGTCATACACCTGTCATACATTGTGTCACACGCCTGTCATACATTAATGTGTCATACGCCTGTCATACAGTAATGTGTCATACACCTGTCATACATTGTGTCACACGCCTGTCATACAGTAATGTGTCATACACCTGTCATACATTAATGTGTCAAACACCTGTCATACAGTAATGTCACACGCCTGTCATACTCCTGTCATACAGTAATGTGTCATACGCCTGTCATACATTAATGTGTCATACGCCTGTCATACTCCTGTCATACAGTAATGTGTCACACGCCTGTCATACAGTAATGTGTTACACGCCTGTCATACAGTAATGTGTCATACACCTGTCATACAGTAATGTGTCATACGCCTGTCATACATTAATGTGTCATATGCCTGTCATACAGTAATGTGTCATACATTAATGTGTCATACACCTGTCATACAGTAATGTCACACACCTGTCATACAGTAATGTGTCACACACCTGTCATAATGTGTCATACGCCTGGCATACAGTAATGTCACACACCTGTCATACAGTAATGTGTCATTCGCCTGTCATACAGTAATGTGTCACACACCTGTCATACAGTAATTTGTCATATGCCTGTCATACAGTAATGTGTCATACGCCTGTCATACAGTAATGTGTCACACACCTGTCATACAGTAATGTGTCATACGCCTGTCATACAGTAATGTGTCACACGCCTGTCATACAGTAATGTGTCATTCGCCTGTCATACAGTAATGTGTCACACGCCTGTCATACAGTAATGTGTCACACACCTGTCATACAGTAATGTGTCATACGCCTGTCATACAGTAATGTGTCACACACCTGTCATACATTAATGTGTCACACGCCTGTCATACAGTAATGTGTCACACGCCTGTCATACAGTAATGTGTCATACGCCTGTCATACATTAATGTGTCACACGCCTGTCATACAGTAATGTGTCATACACGCCTGAACCTTCCTCCACAAATGCTCTATAGAATAGTGACAAATGCTTCAAAATCCGTCCAGTGGTTAATGAGATTAGCCCGAACACACAGACAGACGCCTAGTAAGGACTTTATTTTATATTAGGTATAGATTTTCCTTCAGTCTGACACGCGTGTACTTTGTGACATGTTTAAAATGGGCTACACCCCAATAAGCTGGTTTGTGGTGAAAAACTGTAGATTAAAGACACATTGGGCCGAATTCAAATTGGAGTGAAAACAGTTTTCTGCTGAACTTTTTCGCCAGTGACGTCATTTTCACAGATTCCATTTATCCCCATAGTCTATTTGTCTGAGTTTTTGCTGGTACGAAAAGTTTGCGTCTTGTAACCAGCGGAAAAGTTTCGCCTATGAATATCCGGTGGAAAAAAGGGCAAAATCATGGTTTTGGGGGAGCAAAATTGTGACAACCCCCCTAATCCCTTTTTACACCCCTCTTGACTCTAATTGTGTAAAAAAAACGCAAAAAAACCCCCCACAAAGACACACCAAAAAAGCACTTTGAAAAAATGGGCGAAAAAAATATCAAAGTGGGGGTCCAAATTCAAAAACTAATGAAATAGCTTTTGTGGGGTCTGGAAGTATGGGGGAGGTGTTTTTTGGATTGCAGGTGTTTACTGAAGGTGCATTTTTGGCACTTTTTAATGCTTTACTTTAGTAACTTTAAAATATGCTTGCACCCTTTTTCATGACCCCAAATTTGATGGCACTACTTATTCCCCCCCCCCCCCTCCAAAAAAAAAAAAATGGCCAAATTCTATTCTTCAACCCCTGTCACCAAAGACGCTAAATAGCGCCTATTGAGACCAAAGATCCCAAATACTTTCAGCAGGGCTAATCGGGGGTACCCATAGTGAACCCCCATGTCAGAGCATCTTTTGGGGGGTCTCAGGCTGATTTCCCCAAAACTGACAGAACTTTTCGCTGATTTCGAATTCGCCGGGTCAAGTTTTTGCACATTTACAATTGAATACAGGGATACGCGAGGACGCACGCGATACTTTTTCGCTGGCAAAATCTCCGATGACGGACTTTTCGCTCCAAATTGAATACAGGCCATTGTATCTGGCACATGCGCCAGATTTCCCGATACAGTGCGTCTTTAATCTACCGTAATCATTGGGAACTATTGCAACAGTATCATCGGTTTTGCAACAATTTTTAGCACTGTTTGTTTTACTGTATGACCATCATCTATTGTGTAATAAATTGTACTTTATATGAATTACCTGTATTCTCCTCCATTGTACAAACATAAGACTTCTGATCACTTCTCTTTATTCTCTTACACCTACATATAGAGAGCCCACATCTCTGTTTATGCTGGGTACACATTAGCCCGATGTGTACCCAGTAACCAGCATGAGATCGTAGGTGACGGGTCCTGGTGGGGGTCCCGGCAAAGGAAAGTGTGTACACACTTGCCGATGCCTAGAGCGATGGCGGGGGCCTTGCTGCATTCGGCAGCATGGCCCCTGATGACGATATCCCCGTTCGGACCTGCAAGCAGGTCCAATGGGCGATGTTGCCAACGACGCACGGGGAGCGCAAATCATCAGCGACATAGCCAGTACACACTGGCCAATGTGGACGATAGATCATCCGGATCGGACGACATATCCATAGGGGTGAGCAATAAGTGGTCACCCAGGCTGTTGTAGAACTACACATCCCAGCATACCCTGGCACAGTTTTGCTATTTGACCATGCTAAAACTGTTGCAAGGCATGCTGGGATGTGTAGGTCAACAACAGCTAGAGGGCTGCTTATAGCCCATCCCTGGTAGTGTGTACCCAGCTTTAGAGAGAGCTGCTGTGAAGTCACGTTTTCCTCACATACTATGTCAAGTCGGATAGAACAAGCGCCCAGCATTGTGTACTCAGGGCCTGATTCAGACCCTGTCGCAAGCGCTGATCGCTCGCAACCGGGTCGATGGTGGCCCAGAGCGCATGCGCATGACGGAGCCGGCTCCCTCGTGCGCATGCGCGAGACCCGGATAGCGACGGGCACTCCGTCGCTCCGGGTCTCGTACCAAAGGGGGCATGCTGTCGATGTTGAGTGACAGCACGCCCCCTTCGGTGGGCGGGCCGGGGGAGTGGCTGCCCAAAGGGAGGCGTTCCCATGTGAACGCCTCCGTTTGGGGCCGGCTCCACTGACATCACGAGTGATGTCAGTGGGAGAGATTTTGGCTATATTAGAGCCAAAATCTCTCTGGGGCTTGCGGCAACGAGACCCTACCACAAGGGTCTCGTCGCAAGCCCATCGCGACCATCTTCCTGGCCGCTCGCTATAGCTGTGGGTGGTCACCCACAGCTATGCGAGTGGCCAGGAGGCCGTTCTGAAAAAAAAAAAAAAAATTGTCCGGTCCTGATTCAGAGCGAGCGCTCTGTCAGAGCCCTGATTCAGAGCGTCCGGCTCTGAATCAGGGCCTTAGTACACAGCGGTTTCCCCTTTTGCTATGAGGTGTAGACAGGTGGCCGAGCCGAGCAGACAGTGAGGAATTTCACATCTCTGTGCTGCAGATGTGGCTGTTTATTCAACAGGACATGCGGAAGTCCCAGTGAACTGAACAGGTATAAATCATAGATTCATTACAATGGTCAGGGCACTGTGTTACCAGCATCCTGTGCTGTTTGGGCATGCTGGTAACTGTAGTTCCACAGCAGATAGTCAGAGGGTCATTATTAGCATAGTATACAAAATAGACTACCACAGCACCTATATATATATATATATATATATATACATACACACACACACACACACACACACACACACACACACACACACTGTGCAATCCAAGATGACGGTTTAAAATAAAAATCACTATTGAGCTTTCGTGCCTGCACCTTTATCGTGCGATTATACAATACCAGTGCCAGATTACGGAGCCAGGTGCGTTTGGCCATTTCAGCCACATGTCCGGCTGACAAACCTTAGCAATAAAATAGGTTGTACGGAAGAGCTCAGCGACCATCGCGTCACAGGAAGCCGCCTTTCCAACAAGTACGTTTGTCAGATTGCTGTTATTGTGTAGTGGAAACGTTTAGGAGACGCAACAAGCTCAGCTGCAAAGCGCTAGGCGACGCCAGCTCACAAATCAGGACCGCCAAACGCTGCAATACGTAAAATTGTCTGCCCTTGGTTGGAATCAGGGGTGACTAGAGGGGGGTTAGGCGGGTATAGGGTACCCAGGCCTGGCCTGTATGAGGGGCCTTGTTGGGTGTCAGAGTTAGCCAAGGAGGAGCCATGCCCCCCACCCGTTGGCGCACACATTAGGAACAATACATGTTATTCAGCACGCAATGGCAATCTAGACAATTATGTGATCCCAACTTTATGGCGATAGTTTGGTGAGTGCCCATTCCTGTGCCAGCATGACAATGCCCCTGTGCAGGGTATGAGCGGTTGGGCATCTTTCAGCAGGGCACCTACGACACACCCGTAAGACACAACATCTCAGGCCCGATGTGTTAATAAGATGATGGTTGTGGGAAGGACCATTTATCAGTATTCGGTGGCATTTCAGACATTAGTAAGTGGGCAGGAATGTGTGTGATGACCAGATAGTCGCCAAGGAGTACCATCTTCCCATGCCAACCTCACAGCGACACCCGCTCCGTATTTCTGTACACAACACAAGCTGGGACAGATGTTACAATGAGTTTTATTAGAAAAATAAATTTCAGCTGAAAATAACACACATCAGTCAGTTAACAAGAGAATAACGTTAAGACACACAACTTACTAACACAAGGTATAGCTATCAGGCCACCCAGGGGTGTAGCAAATCAGACAGTGATCCTGTCGCTCGGTTCTCCGGCCAAGGGGTGGGACCTCAGTGAGGCAGGCTTAAGAAATGGTAAACAAGTAAAAAAAAAAAAAAAAAAATTCTATATATATATATATATATTTTAAAGTTTATTGAATCTCATATCGTCCTCCTTTAATGCACTAAACGGGAGTGATGTGCGCAAACTAGTATTATTTGTCCATTGTTTGACTCTAGAAGCAATGAGAATTTTCAAAATTGTATATATTCCTCCTTTAAGACTGGGCGATTCTGCATTGGTCTTCTAGAACATGGCCTAAACCGTCACCAGCACAGAGCAGAATGAATTGAATTGACATGGCCGCCCCTGCTCTGTCTATATACTAAAAATTCCAATTTACAGGGAAGCGCAGTAGCGGTGGAACCTGGCACCTCTGCCAAATGGCTTGTTTTGCAAGAGGGGGTTGTCCCGTTGCGTATGAGCCATAATGGCAGGGATTGGTTTATCTACATACAACAGGACAACTTGACTGATCTTTGTATGGTTGTTACCATATATATATATATATATATATATATATATATATATATATATATATGTATATATTTTTTATCAATTTATTTGTTGCCGAAGTCAGTTTTTATAATCTAAATTTTTATATTCACACAAGTTTTGCAGCCTCTCTACTACTTATATTATTCTCGCAATTCCGTGCAACTTTATTTCTGTTTTTTGTCCTGTGTATGGTTTTGGTGGATGTTTGCACCTATTTTTATTGGATGGCCTCAGCAATCTCCCCACCTCCTGTTTTGTTGTCCATCTCTTCGCTCTGTTTGCGGCTGAGTTATGTCGTATATTGAATTTCTACATTGATGTGTATTTGTAAAATTTAAAAATTCTTTTTAAAAATGTGGTCAAATGATAGAGAAAAAAAATGATTCATGTGAAATTTTATGTATGATATAATGTACATTTATTGTTGCTTAAAACCAAGGCACATATAGGAAGAAAAAAAAAAGTTATTGTGTACCGCAAACACGCCACGTACAGAACAAACAGTTATTTTTAAAAATTTATCTCACGACTGTAGAGTTTAAAAAAGTCTGTAAAGTGCATTTTCTCCTGAGCTTAATCATTATTCATTCATTATTAATCCCTGGAAAATATCTATATGAACAGCTGTAAGTTTGCACTATAATCACAGTTTAATAGACTTATACGAACAGGAGAAGTATAATCTTCTCAGGGCAATTCCTTTTGGTTAAAAATGTCACTACTGTGAGTAAGAAGTTATTGATAGCATTAAAACAGTTTGCCGCACAACTTAGACACGGACACATGAAGAAGAGCCTGGTAAACAGAACATACAGTAGATTCGGCGGTGCCCTTCTTGTTATTCATGTATGTAGGTGCTGTGGTGGAGGGAGGAGGGAGAGGAACGCGTCGGGTCTGCAGTAACTGAATAGGAAGACTGTGATGGATGTGTGCTTTCTAAATTGTGTTTCCTTTTTTTTTTTTTTTAACACAGTAAAATGGTTCCATTCATGGATGGGGCTGGGAGCCGAGATTCACGGCGAAATGCGTTACTCAGGCAGTGTTAGCCAGAAACGTCCGCTTTCAACAAAGTACCTGCATTTTCAGCAAAAACTTCTTACGTAATTTCTGTTTAAAAAAACAAAAACATTGCTCCTAATCCTTATTATAGGTCTTCTATAGAACAGCCTTTTTTTGTGTAGTGTGGTCGCTCAGTCTGGAACTTCCATCAGGTCCCATCTTGATCTCCTGGACCACCGAGGCACTACATGTTGGCTACTACCGCTACTTGATTTCTCATTGCATTGTATTGGATCCTTCCTTTCTCAAACGTTAGTGTAACTTAGTCTTAGAGTCAGGCCATTCGGTACCTACTGTAGGCACTACTGGAATATGATTGCAACACTTTCAGTCATCATGAAGTCCTAATGATAGTAGAACTGGCAGGAATGCTCCCACCACCAGCGTTAGGCTCTCCCACAGTCCCAGCCCTGGATGTGTGTAATCGGACGTCTCGTGGCGTCGATTGTGACCCCGGCCACTGATCTCTGGTAAGACGTGAACGGTCGCCACGTACAGGAAAGTCCCAGCCGAGAACAGCATCCCGTTTCCAGTTGCGCTGAGTTTGTGCTGCAAGCTGCCTCCTGTCTGACAAAGGAAGGAGAACATCATTCAGCAGCAGACACAGAATTTGCGGAACATTGTGATTACAAAAGATCAGTAATTCCAAATACTATGATTAATAATAACATTCCCACCAATATCCTTTACTTCCCATATAGCAATAAATCTCTCTCTCCAACCTCCTGTCCTACTCCCCGACATCCGGGCCCCGTCTGCCCCAATCCACTCTCCCGTCAACTGAGCCCCTTTTTCCCTACTCCACAGACACCAAGGCCCCATCCTACGACAACTGGGTCCCGACCCCACCGATACCCAGGCCCCATCCACCTGGCCCCAATGACACCTGGGCCCCGTCCACCCCATCCCGCTGACACCTAGGCCCTGTGCCTCCAATCCACTGACACTTGAGCCCCGACCACCACACTCCCCCAATTCTGGGGTCTAGTCCTTCCAGCTTGGACCTGTTCCACCTCCTCCACTGCCTAGCACCAATTGTCCATTTTCCAAACATTTGACACTATTCTTACCATTACAGAAACCACTGAATCCTAAAAGCTGGCACTACCCTTGCTGTTCCCCAATCGACTGGTCCTGCCGTCAGCATTCATTTTCACTGTTCTCCAATACTTTGCACTGCTCTCTACATCACTGAATACCCAACACACCATGTTCCCCAATACAAGGCCACCCCTTGCATACCCTGTAAGCTGCACATTGCTTTGCATGTCTACATATTCAATGACTGCAAAATTCCATTTCAGCAGGCGGTTACTTTAGGGGCAGGGACCACAGAAACCTAAGAACCTATTTATAATTCCTGTGCACAACGTGTTTTATGCTGCGGCAAACTGACATTTGATTTGTAACGTGACGGATCACAGCGAATGTCTGAATGACCCGACAACAATGGAAAGCATTTCACAGCCAGGGCTCGTGCACACTGGCATTGTAAGAGCAAACTAGTCACAGGCAACAGAGAAAAGCTATAGTTTATCCCAAGCATTGTTCTAGTATTCACACCACACAAAGCAAGAGTCTCAAAGCTTCATTGCGGGAATCAGTGTGGTCACACGTAGGTGGTCACCTGTATTCTGCCAAGAGCTTAGCAGTCACTAAAGAAGGATTCCCAGAGATTCTTAGATGGTGGTGGTACAGGAGACAGAGAAGACCCTCGCACAATAAATCCTGCAACATTTTAATAAATAATACACGCAACCACTCAGATCCACACAGTAGGTTATATCACAGGTGGGTTTGTCCAGCAGTGGGAACATAAACCCATCTTCTGCGGTTTGCAACTTACCATATTCAGAATTAAATACGTTGCAATCGTCAGGAGCGGCGCCGCCACAGAGAACGCCAAGAGGTGCTTCTGAATTTGTTTTTTTTCTAATCCCGCGTGCATGAGGAACGAGACCAACCCGAAAGCCGCTGGAGCCTGCAGGGAATAAGAAGTCATTGCAGCGGGTTAGAGAGTCAATAAACACCAATTCAAACTCTGTGTTACAAGCAGATGATAAAAAGAAAACCAATTGCAACAAGAAACATCAGCGGCACATTGAGGGGTGCGTTATTCCAGGAGGATGAGAGAGAGCGCATTTACAGGGTGGGCATGGGGAGCGCGGACCCTTCCTTGGGTGCTAACATTTGTCAGCGGTGAATACTGTATGGGCACGATTCTATTCAAAGCGAAGTGAATAGCGCCAGGAATCAGCTCCTGGAGCTATTCTTCTCGCATCTCCCCGGGAATGCGAGCAGAAATCCGACAAAAGTCCAGGCGCGATGCTGTTTTCTGCCCTTAGCGCTGGGAAAACAGCATGGCGCCAGGAAGTTTAGTCGGAGAACGCCCGTTCTCGCACCTAAGCACCCTGTTTGAGGCGCGAGAACGAGCCTTCCCCCGACCGAACATCGCGATGGATTGAATAGCTCCGGGAGCTCATTCCCAGCGCTATTTACTTCACATTTAATTGAATCGTGCCCAATGTGTATATACAGATGTGCTCAGTTACATTGTGGCTGATCGCGCCACAAACGTGCGAACGCATGGCGCCTTGAGATTCCCCGCGACTGCCTATGCCATGCTACGCTATGGCGCGCAATGCAATCACACCACGCATTCCTATGGAGGCGCGTACGCGCGTCTTGCGCTATGCATGGTGCGATTCGCTGCGCCATATAGCAACAGCAAATAGTTCTGTTGTTTCCAAGGGCAACCTATTTCCAGGAATTTCTCACCCCTCATTCTATGTCTACACGATATAATGAGGTGCAGCAGAATTCGAGTGAAACTGATGTTTTGCCCTGACTAGTTCTATGCACTAACCATTGATGTATATTAGATGACCATTGGACTATTAGTCCATATGATTAAACTAGGTGTATTTTAAATGAGGTTTTCAAATTATTATTGTACGTCATAATTGCACTTACCATTAATATTTCGCCGCTTTGCAGTGTACGGGTTTTCCCTACCGTTTTTTTGAGCACCTATTTGCACTTTACAGTATATATGTTTATTCTTAGGTTTTGACTATTGTATTAGTGATTTTTTTTACTGTGATTTCAATAAAAGTGATGTTTGATATGAGATGTACTTAGCAGAGTTCCCCATAAGGGAGTTTCTTTTTTTTTCTTCTTTTTGTGTCTAGATACTATATTACTCTAGGGAGCACCACCACAATGGTGTACGGGGGATATACTTTTGCTCACTACATGAAATATCGTGGTTTTGTTACTTGGGCAACATATTTTCCTTCGCTCACCTTTCCCTGAATGGACGTACACAATTATACATGGAACAGCGGTCTGTCTGTCCTATGGGAAATAGCACAATATAATGACGGCGTCTTTTTCTGTGTGAATTTATTAAGTACGAGTCACCCTGCAGACAAGCCTCCTATACACTGCATAATAATCATCTCCTTATGTATAGAAACACAGATTAATGGTAAATGTAAGAAACCAGCCAGAAACAGAAGCAGAATACGCAATGGGAGGATACTCTGGTAAAAGAGGGAGTGTAGTGTGGGAAAGGGAGTGGTCTACATAAAAATGGGTGTGGCTTGATCAGATGAGGGTGTGGTTTGGGTGGTCCAATTTATCCAGCTATCGGGGAGCGCAGCAACCCATTATGACCCGCCAGCCCGCACAGTACTCCTCTGCAGGATAATTATAATTATCTGCTTTACTGGTGCTCTGTGGGAAAAGCGCTCGTGTGTTTGCAGGTAGAACCAGCGACATCCCAAAGCCCCATAGATATTACACATAATGGCCGCGCACTGCCGATTGCACTGGCCACGTCATAGAGATGGAACAGTTCCACCTGCCCCGTAATACAAGTTTCTATTGTAGGCTGGACTCTGGGGTCCTGTAGGTGGGCCACACACTACCTACCTACAGTAATTGTACAACACCTCTGGACAAGGGCATAAACATGAATCATTCTCATGTATACATTTTTTTAGGATGGTTCCCAGGGGGTTTATATTGCCTCAATCAACCATATAACAAATTCAGTAATCCCTACTTTTAGCATGGGGTATTGGTTACCTTGTGCAAGATGACTGCGAAGAAGACAATGACTTGTACAGAGACCTGCGACGATGCCACCGCTGCCCCAAGAGCAACTCCGTCAGCTATGGGCAAGAACATAAAGGCCATCAGTTGAAAGGTGATCTGACATAGGCAAACACAAGGGGGGTTTCCGTCTGCCTGGAAACCCCCCTCCCCAGCCCACACCATGACTGCAATATAAATAGTAATGTAATAGAATGTTACTAGTGCTGCATGTTCTTCTCAGTATCACAAATGAAATAATTAGCACCACCTGTGGATCTTTTTACATGCATCAGCCAGTAATAAATAACCTGTGCACCAACTAGGAGATCTGGGAAACATGCACTGTTAGGGATGGTCTACTATAGAGGCCAATATGTACATATATGTCCAGGGCAGTGCTAGGTCCTGCTGCTGCTCCTCCAGGCTCCCGGACTTGCTCTAATACTCTGGAATGGTGCTCACATCTAAAATAAAACCATTCAGCACAGATAGGATGGTGTTACTGCCGCATTTAATGGCTCACTGTGATCGCTGGTCCTGTACATGCTGGAATTATGCAACACAATATACTTTGTATGACGCATATTAAAGCTGGTTAAGTGCTGATTATGCCCTCTTCATGGACTGGCCACACTCACTCTAAAATCAGGCATTTGGAAACCCCCCTCTAGAAATCCCGCGTTTGGCACTGTCTGACCATTTACAGCGTTTCCAATTCTCCTGCAGGTCTTTCTGCTCACTTCTCAATGGTTTAATAGAGTCCGAGGCTTCTCTCAATGGGCAATAAGCAGACAGTAACTAATTCAGGAGGTGTGCCCGCTGAGACAATACCCGAGCACGGCAACCCTTTCCGTCAGCTTTTCACCCATAACAGCTCTGTTCGGAGTCAGAACCTCACTTATACACCAACTCTTCCACTCTTATTGAGGACAATTGATGTAGAATAGGCGTTTTCTTCTTCGAAAATGTAAAGTGCTATAGATCGACCCTCACTAAACCATTGACGGTATAAAAAATGTTAGCATGGGTCATTTTTTTTGCACGGCAAAAATAATAAAATGCAGCATTCAGAGGTCTATTTAGAGTACATTAAATGGGAAACTCTGTTTCTCTGTCCCACAATAAAAAAAAACACATCAAGCAACGTTTTCTCAGCTGAAGCGCGTTTCGCAATTATTGCAATGTGTTACTATACAGACAGAACCTATGTACAATGTAGAAAGCACTCATCTATATATAAGAATTTCATTATGTGAACTGAGACCAGGCCCATCTACCCAAAATTGAAAACCTAAAGTGCCTCATTAAAAGGAAAAAAAAAAAAAATGTTCTAATTGGAATAAATACAATAACAAGATACAGTAAAAATTGTTGGTACTTATCAGTAATGAGAAGCTACTACACAGGTCTTACATTCTGTACGTACATGTTTTCTATGTGTACAGATCTGTCCTCACTCGCCATGCCTCTTTGCGCCATGTGGAGCGTGATGCTTGGCATAGCTTAGTCACCGTTCTAATGGCTTTTTTTATTTATTTTTTATTTTTGTGGGGTTTTTTTTAGCACAACAGCCACATACCATCAGACCTGGGATTTACACTTTTCTTGCTCTAGCCATTGTGTCAGTGTAAATTTACCCGATTCTGCATGGCGCAGTCATATCCGTCCCCGGCCTCGTTATTGTTTACAGGTTTGCCCTTTGTTTACACCGCTATTAGTATGCAAACACACTTGTACCTCAGCCCTAGCGGTGTGATAAAGATGCATATTTGTCAAATACTGAGCCATAAAGGCGCATGGTGCAGCTTAGTCGCATTTTTCATGGCGTGTCAAAGGGATGTAGTTTGGAAGCCGACGGTCTAAATCCCGGTGTGGTACTAATAACAGGCGTCTAAAGAAGACGCCAGAAGACCGACGCCCGCCATCCCGATCGAAGTGATGCCGGGCGCGGACAGCCGCGGGAAGGGAGGGGAGGGTGGTTAGGTTAAGGGCTCCCGGGGGGGGACTTAGGGTTAGGCACCCCCCTGGGAGGTTAGGTTTAGGCACCCCTAAGGGAGGATTAGGGGGGGGGAATTAGGTTAGCCATACTTATCTTAGGGACGATCGGGATTTTCACCCTTGCCGGCCTGCCGCTGTCAGGATTTGAACCGCCGGACATGCGTCCAGCGGTAATACCTACTACACACGTGTCAAATGGGGCTATTTCGTGTGATTTAAGGATAGGCGTATGTGCTCTAGGGGGGGTAGTCTATGAAAGTGGCAGAATCTGAAACTGTTCTTTAAAAAAATATATATGACTGACAGAACAGATATAAAAGTATACAGCATAATCTTGTAGATGCCTTTTGGGATTTAAAAGCAAATATTTCCCCCTTACTTTGAGGGATGCAGTGTAAGCGTGTACGTGCAGTACAGAAACTACGCTTTAAACGTGCGGCTCATCTGTACTGCGTGGCTGCGGATCAGGGAACCTCAGGTGTCTGCGGCTGATGAGAGGGTATTTAATTCCTGTATAATTACATCCCAAAAGCCCAGCCTTGTGCTGCAGACAGAAATCTCCTCCCAGCATCGGGAGTCAGGGGCACAGGTAATAAATGCAGAGCTTTCCCCCCAGATACACTCTGCAAAGCCGGCAGCAACTGTTCTAATGAAGCAATCACGTGATACATCAGGATAATCAGACAGTTGTGTCTCTAAGATTATTTGCATGAATACTGGATATGAGAAACTGATCCTGATACTTCAGGGAAATTGTATATAAAATAAAAAGATTAAAGCAACATAATTACTTTGCATAAAAGGTCAGAATTAACTCGCATTCGGTCCAAATGACAAAGTGAGGGCCTAGGATCCAACTGGGGTTGCCAACTTAGAAACAACCATTATAAAACGATCAGGGTATTAGTGTACCCCTCCTCCCATGTATGACTAATAAACGCCACACGCAGACATTGATAATAGTTGAGGCAGCATAACTATTTGGGGTGTTCCAGCACCCGCAGGCTCCTATGTTCTCCCCAAGCACAAGCTGTAAAAAGAGAATGGACAACAGGGAAATGCTGACGCCAAAGGCTGAGCGGTTCACTTCGTTGGTGCTGGAGTTTGCCGCCAGAGATGCAATCGCAGCCTCAAGGTGCGAAAAAAGTCTGTCTGCTCTGTCAGTCATCATGTACTGTAACAATAGCATCATTCTTGGTTGGGATTTTGATTATCTAACTGCAGTAAGAGGGGACCGAAAAGGTCTCATTCAGGAATTACAGGCGCTACGTTACGCAATATGCACAGGACGCCGATTTGCAGCCTGCCAGACACACAACACACGTAACAGTGCAATCTCTGGTCTCTTACTTGTTGCTGAATAGATTCTGGGGGAAGTGAAGCATTACACAGCAGTGTCCCACGTCACGTAGCAGCAGGTATACTGTAACACCAGATCCGGATCAGGAATCACATAGACTACAGGCGTAACCCGTTTATCCATCGCAAGCTCAGATAAGGATTTATTAGTACAGAGTCAGTTGTCTGTTTCCCGTACTAGACTAATTAGCCTTCTTTTGAATTATTGCCCGACTGGGTAAAGTACTTTATATTACCAGATGCTAATTATTTCCATAGAGAATTAAGAGTATGGTCTGCAAAGCCGCTCTCCTATCTGGCATTTGTCATTTTTCTGAGCAGATGTAACTTGGATAAAAGTTGTGTTTGTAGTGTAAACTCCATTGGGCCAGGGACTGATGTGAATGGCCAAATATTCTCTCTGTAACGCGCTGCGGAATGTGTGTGAGCGCTATCTAATATATATATATATTAGGGGTGTGCACCGGCCACTTTTCGTGTTTTGTGTTTTGGTTTTGGATCTGGATCTTTCTTCGTGTTTTGGATCTGGATTGGTTTTGCCAAAACCACCCTTCCGTGTTTTGGGTTCTGGGTTTTGTGTTTTGGATCTGTATTTTTTTTAAAAAAAGCATAAAAACAGCTAAAATCACAGAATGTGTAGGTTTTTCTGCTCCTATGCTATTATTAACCTCAATAACCTTAATTTCCACTCATTTCCAGTCTATTCTGAACACCTCACACCTCACAATAGTGTTTTTATGTCCAAAACGTTGCACCGAGGTAGCTGGATGACTATGCTAAGCGACACGAGTGGGCGGCACAAACACGTGACCCATCTAGGCGTGAAACTGCAGTGGCAGACAGGATGGCAGTTTGAAAAACTAGGCCCCAAACTGTACATAATGCAAAGAAAAAAAAGAGGTGCAAGATGGAATTGTCCTTGGGCCCTCCCACCCACCCTTATGTTGTATAAACAGGACATGCACACTTTAACAAACCAATCATTTCAGCGCCAGGGTCTGCCACACAACTGTGGCTGAAATGATTGGTTCGTTTGGGCCCCCACAAAACAAGCTGGCAATTAATGTGTCCCTGCACAAACTGGCTCTATGGAGGCAAGATGTCATCCTCATCCTCCTCATCCACCGATTCCTCACCCTCTTCAGTGTGTACATCCTCATCCTCACAAAGTATTAACTCGTCCCCACTTGAATCCACCACCACAGGTCCCTCTGTACCTTCTGGAGGCTGGTCTCCCTGGAAGAGCTGATAATTCATTTTGATGAACATCATCTTCTCCACATTCTGTGGAAGCAACCTCCTACGCCTTTCGCTGACAAGGTTCCCGGCTGCACTAAACACTCTTTCGGAGTACACACTGGAGGGGGGGCAACTCAGGTAAAATAGAGCCAGTTTGTACAGGGGCCTCCAAATTGCCTCTTTTTCCTGCCAGTACAGGTATGGACTGTCTGCCATGCCTACTTGGATGCTGTCACCGATGTAATCCTCCACCATTCTGTCAATGGTGACAGTATCATATGCAGTGACAGTAGACATGTCAGAAATTGTTGCCAGGTCCTTCAGTCCGGACCAGATGTCCAAACTTGGTCCTGCCTGCCCTGCATCACCGCCAGCGGGTTGCTTAGGATACCTAAGTTTTTTCCTGGCAGCCCCAGTTGCAGGAGAAAATGAAGAAGGAGCCGTTGACGTGTCACGTTCCGCTTCAGCTGACAGTGTGTTCACCAGCAGGTCTTTGCACCTCTGCAGGCTTGTGTCGGCCGGAAAGAGAGACACCACATAGGCTTTAAACCTAGGATCGAGCACGGTGGCCAAAACGTAGTGGTCTGATTTCAACAGATTGACCACCCTGGAATCCTGGCAAAGCGAATGAAGGGCTTCATCCACAAGTCCCACATGCCGAGCGGAATCGCTCCGTCTTAGCTCCTCCTTCACTTTCTCCAGCTGCTTCTGCAAAAGCCTGATGAGGGGAATGACCTGACTCAAGCTGGCAGTGTCTGAACTGACTTCACGTGTGGCAAGTTCGAAGGGCTGGAGAACCTTGCACAACACGGAAATCATTCTCCACTGCGCTTGAGTCAGGTGCATACCCCCTCCTTTGCCTATGTCATAGGTGGATGTATAGGCTTGTATGGCCTTTTGCTGCTCCTCCATCCTCTGAAGCATATAGAGGGTTGAGTTCCACCGCGTCACAACCTCTTGCTTCAGGTGATGGCGGGGCAGGTTCAAGAGTGTTTGCTGGCGCTCCAGTCTTCGGCACGCAGTCGCTGAATGGCGAAAGTGGCCAGAAATTTTTCGGGCCACCCAAAGCGTCTCCTGCACGCCCCTGTCGCTTTTCAGAAAATTCTGCACCACCAAGTTTATTGTGTGAGCAAAACATGGGACGTGCTGGAATTTGCCCAGATGTAATGCCCGCACAATATTGGTGGCGTTGTCAGATATCACAAATCCCCAGGAGAGTCTAAGTGGGGTAAGCCACTGGGCGATGATTTCCCTCAGTTTCTCTAAGAGGTTGTCGGCGGTGTGCCTCTTACTGAAACCGGTGATACACAGCGTAGCCTGCCTTGTAACGAGCTGGCGTTTCTGAGATGCTGCTACTGGTGACGCTGCTGCTGTTGCTGCGTAAGGTGATACATCTACCCAGTGGGCTGTCACAGTCATATAGTCCTTAGTCTGCCCTGTTCCACTTGTCCACATGTCCGTGGTTAAGTGGACATTGTGTACAACGGCATTTTTCAGGACACTGAGGACACTTTTTCTGACGTTTCTGTACAGTCTCGGTATCGCCTGCCTAGTGAAGTGGAATCTAGACGGGATTTGGAACCGGGGACACACTACCTCCATCAATTGTCTAAATCCCACTGCACTAATGGCGGATACCGGACGCACGTCTAACACCAACATAGCAGTCAAGGCCTCAGTTATACGTTTTGCTTCAGGATGACTGCTGTCGTACTTCATCCTCCTCGCTAAGGACTGTTGGAGGGTCAATTGTTTAGTAAAAGTAGTGGTGTTCCTACTTCCTCTCTGGGATGATGAACGACTCCCAGCAGCAGCAACAGCAGCAGCGGCAGCAGTAGGCGTAGCAATGCAGGATCCTCCAGAGGAATCCCGGATAGGAGAGTCAGTCATGCCAGTGACATGGCCTGCAGGACTACTTCCGATCCTGACTAAGGAGGAAATTGACGAGGAGGGAGTTGACGGTGTGGTTTGCAGGCGCTTGGATACAACAGGACAACGGGATTTAGGTGTCCCTGGACTGCTTACGGTCTTAGCCAAAGTTTCTGAACTTGACAGTAACTTTTTATGAACGCGCTGCAGGTGCCGTATAAGGGAGGATGTTCCTAGGTGGTTGACGTCCCTACCCCTACTTATTTCACCTTTACATATGGTACATATGGCAAGACAGTTGTTGTCCGGATTTGGATAGAAATATTGCCAGACCAAAGAGGTGGAATGTTTGGTCTTCTGCCCAGGCATGACCGTGATGGGCTTTTTCATCCCACGGACAACAACTGTCTCCCCCGGAGCCTGATTTAAACAAACCACATCACCATCAGAATCCTCCTCGCCAACTTCCTCCTCAGCGCCAGCTACACCAGTATCCTCATCCTGTTGTACTTCAACAGTGACATCTTCAATTTGCATATCAGCAAGTGGACTGTGGGTGCTCCTTTCAGCACTTGCAGGGGGCGTGCAAATGGTGGAAAGAGCCACCTCTTCCCGTCCAGTGCTGGGAAGGTCAGGCATCGCAACCACCACCACACTTGGACTCTCCTTGGGGATTTGTGATATCTTCTTAGAAAGCACAGTTCTTCGCTGTGCTTTTGCCAGCTTAACTCTTTTGATTTTTTTAGTGGGAGGAGGGCTTCCATCGTCATGTGAAGCTGAACCACTAGTCATGAACATACTAGGGATCGACCTTAGCCGTTCCTTGCCACTCCGTGTCGTAAATGGCATATTGGCAAGTTTACGTTTCTCTTCAGCTGATTTAAATGTCTTTTTCAAGGTCATTTTCCTGAACTTTGCCATTTGGGATTGTATGTGCCCTCTACTATGACATTGGGCATCGGCCTTGGCAGACGACGTTGATGGCATGTTATCGTCTATGTCATGACTAGTGGCAGCAGCTTCAGCACTAGGAGGAAGTGGTTCTTGATCTTTCTCTATTTTATTTTTATCGGAGAAAGTTTGGTCCTCCATTTATGTTATATCGATTTGATATATACGTGCGGCTAAACACAGAAAATAATTTTTTTTTTGGTTTGGACTGGAGTGTACTTTGTGGGTTACAGCACCTTTTAACGGTCAAGCCAGCCGGCCCTTTACTTATGACACAGGCGCACGCTTGGCACTACTTTGTTGATGCACGTGCGGCTACTGCGCACACAATTCACAAACACAGAAAATAATTTTTTTTTTGGTTTGGACTGGAGTGTACTTTCGGGGGTTACAGCACCCTTTAACGGTCAAGCCAGCCGGCCCTTTACTTATGACACAGGCGCACGCTTGGCACTACTTTGTTGATGCACGTGCGGCTACTGCGCACACAATTCACAAACACAGAAAATAATTTTTTTTTTGGTTTGGACTGGAGTGTACTTTCGGGGGTTACAGCACCCTTAACGGTCAAGCCAGCCGGCCCTTTACTTATGACACAGGCGCACGCTTGGCACTACTTTGTTGATGCACGTGCGGCTACTGCGCACACAATTCACAAACACAGAAAATAATTTTTTTTTGGTTTGGACTGGAGTGTACTTTCGGGGGTTACAGCACCCTTTAACGGTCAAGCCAGCCGGCCCTTTACTTATGACACAGGCGCACGCTTGGCACTACTTTGTTGATGCACGTGCGGCTACTGCGCACACAATTCACAAACACAGAAAATATATTATTTTTTTAGCACTTGGGGGGAGCACCCCTGATGGACAGAGCACCCCCTGGACAACACTACAGCACTCCTTTAGGACTGGGACACTGCACAGGACTTTGGAGTGGACACAGCCCCTATGGAGAACTGACTGCACAACACAGTCCAGCCAGCCCCTATGGACTTTGAAGTAGTGGACACAGCCCCTATTAACAACAGCAGCACAGCACAACACAGCCAGCCCCTATGGACTTTGAAGTAGTGGACAACAGCAGCACTACACTACACTACACTACACAGCCCTAACTCCCACCCTCCCTCTTCACTGTCCACAGCCGAGTGAGAAAATGGCGCCGACGCGGGTACCTTATATAGGATCCAAAACCCGCGAGACTCGGAAGGCGGGATGATGACGTTTTGCCTCGATTTCAGATCCGAGTCAGGCGGGAAAAGTCGAGCCTGACTCGGATCGGGGGGGCTCGGGGGGGTTCGGATTTCAGAAATCCGAACCCGCTCACCCCTAATATATATATATATATATATAAATATATATATATATATATATATATATATATATATATATATATATATATATATATTAGTCCATCGGGTTGGCACTCCCTCCACCAGGTAGAATGACCGGGGTGCCAGCAAAAGAAACCATAAATATACATCCAATAGGCAGCAGCACTTGTCGGAATTCCAAAAAATAAAGAGAGATACACCAGGTGCTTCAAAGTTTCGGGTTTATTTCAACCCTTCGTCAGTATAAATATATAAATATATATAAATATATACACACACATACACACTGCATCCGGAAAGTATTCGCAACTCTTCACTTTTTCCACATTTTGTTATGTTACAGCCTTGTTCCAAAATAGAAAAAAAATTAATTTTTGTCCTAAAAATTCTACACACAATACCCCATAATGACAACGTGTAAAAACTTTTTTTCGAGCTTTTTGCAAATTTCATTAAAAAAAAAAAAAAACAACACTAAAAAAATCTCCTGTATTAGAATTATTCGAGATTTTGTCTGGGCAGCCCGCAAACCCCGCTTCAACCACGATATACTATTTAGGAAAAAAACACCAGGGAGGCCTACAATTGCCACATTTGCTTCGGCTTCGTTCACATCCCCTTCTTTCCCCCACCTCTTCCACTTTAACACCTCTATTTGGTAATCCGGCTTTTGCACCGGGGATCCCAGCAAACTCATTTAGATTGTGGAAGTCACAGGGGATTCTCAAAATCAACCAACTATTTGAAGGTTTGGAAATTATGAGTTTTCCCTCTATTCAAACTAGATGGGCGCTACCTAACAGCGAGATTTGGAAATATTTGCAGATAAAACATTTCCTCTCGACTCTAGGACCTCTTAAAACGGGAGGGGTAATATTCCGTTTGAGAATGTGTGTGTAGTTCAGGGATCCCCACCGCACCCGCTGTCCTATATTTATACTCTGTTAATTGAAAGGCATTTTTCTGGTAAACCAAAATTTATTTCTGATTGGGAATTGGATTTAAGGAGATTAATAGGAGAGGATGATTGGCCGGAGATTTTTTGAAATACTTTTGCTGCATCTGCAAATGCATTAACTATGGAGACACATTATATGATCCTCACACGCTGGTATCGTTGCCCTAGCCAGCTTTCTGTATCCAGGAGTTCCTAGCATTTGTTGGAGGTGTGAGACAGAACCAGGAACACCTTTACACATCTGGTGGGAATGCTCTTCTATTAGACCCTTTTGGGACAAAGTAATTGAAACGGCAAATCTTATTCTCCATGAGGACTTGCCTTCGTGCCCTAGCTTTTGGCGTTTGAACCTTGTTCGGAAGCCCTATGCATATTTTAAAAAGTCGCTACTCCGTTATATATTAAGTGCGTCCAAAGCTGTGATCCCTGTTCACTGGAGGTCCAGGCTGGCCCCCTCCATGTCTGAGTGGTGTACACGTTATAATCACTATATGACTATGGATGATTTGATTTTATCCCACTCAGACAGGGGTAATAATTTTACTGTGACTTGGCATCCCTGGTTGCAGTATAAGGAGTCAGGCCACTATAAGATGCTTACACAGGTATTCAATGTGGGTGCGATAACATCGTTTTTTGCGTTAATATCGCACTTTTTAACTTTTTTGCATTAATATCACTGGATTTAGTTTTACACCGTATTCAATTTCAAAGACTTATCGCAGTTTTGAAAAGTCTTTGATAAAAAACGGGGATAACTTTTCACCATTGAATAGGTGTCGAAAAAAAGTGCAGAAATGGGGTTTAGGGGTGCAGGCTTAAAAAAATAGCCTGCACCCCTGAGATTGACATTTAAAAAAGAACTGTGTCAAAAAAAAGTTTAAAAAAAATATAGGGACACCCCAAAATATTAATTTAAAATTGGGGTGCAAAAAAAAAAAAAAATGGGAAAAAAATTGTTAGACAATAGGGAAATAGGTTCAGGGCTATTCTGCAAGTATGCGGCAGGTGTTTTCTAGAATAGAATTATAGCGGCAGGTGCACAAATGCAGAATTTTTTAAAAATTACTTTAGGGACACCAAAATATGCCAGCACCCATTTTCATGTACCCCAAATTTGATGGGACCACTTAAAAAAAATGAAAAAAATAACCTAAGTTCTCTTCTGCAACACTTCTTCAATGTCGTAAAAAAAAACACAACTGCTGCGGCTATTTAAATCCCCGACTTTCAATTAAAGGCTAAAACGGGGGTACCCATAGTGTTCCCCCATGTTTTTACAACTTTAGGGGGTCTTACAATTATTTTAAGGAAAAATTCGTAACTTTACGCAAATCCAACTTCGGAGTTTCCCGTTTTCGTTAATTTTATTTTGAATACGGGGATAAGCGGGAGCGCGCACCATACCTTTATGCAGAAAAAAACTCTGATATGAAACGTTAACTTCGCCAGGGAAGTTAACCTTTCATATTGAATACCCCTCTTAGTCTTAATTAAAGAAGTGCACAATAGGCTCAGGGGATAGATTTAATAACGCATTAAAATAGAGGATCAGACCTAGTAGTTCTACGATATGGTAAGAGGCTTCTTTCTTTGTGTATCTTTTATTTTTCATTTTTCATTTAATTTTTTATTTCATTTATTCTGATGCAACTGTGTTTGATAAAGATTTAGTTGGAAAATTCGACCATATTGTGTAACAATTTCAATTATATGGATATGTCAAATGCTGATTCCTCTGTCAGGTTTTCAATTGATATTTGTATATGTGAAATAATTAGTGTTTGTATTTTTGTTATGGTCTTCAATAAAAAACATAATGCAAACAAACAAAAAAAAAAATCTCATGTACATAAGTATTCACAGTCTTTGCCATGAAGCTCAAAATTGAGCTCAGGTGCATCCTGTTTCCACTGATCATCCTTGAGATGTTCCTACAGCTTAATGGAGTCCACCTGTGGTAAATTCAGTTGATTGGACATGATTTTGAAAGGCATACACCTGTCTATATAAGGTCCCACACTTGACAGTGCATGCCAGAGCACAAACCAAGCATGAAGTCCAAGGAATTGTCTGTAGACCTCCGAGACAGGATTGTCTCGAGGCACAAATCTGGGGAAGGGTACAGAAAATATCTGCTGCTTTGAAGGTCACAGTGAGCACGATGGCCTCCATCATCTGCAAATGGAAGAAGTTCGGAACCAGCAGGACTCTTCCTATAGTTGGCCGGCCACCTAAACTGAGCGATCGGGGGAGAAGGGCCCTAGTCAGGGAGGTGACCAAGAACCGAATGGTCACTCTGTCAGAGCTACAGCATTCCTCTGTGGAGAGAGGAGAACATTCCAGAAGGACAAACATCTCTGCAGCAATCCACCAATCAGGCCTGTATGGTAGAGCGGCCAGACGGAAGTCACTCCTTAGTAAAAAGCACATGGCAGTCTGCCTGGAGTTTGCCAAAATGCACCTGAAGGACCATGATGAGATAAAGATTGAACTTTTTGGGGTGAATGCCAGATGTTATGTTTGGAGGAAACCAGGCACCGCTCATCACCAGGCCAATACCATCCCTACAGTGAAGCATGGTGGTGGCAGCATCATGCTGTGGGGACGTTTTTCAGCGGCAGGAACTGGGAGAATAGTCAGGATAGAGGAAAAGATGAATGCAGCAATGTACAGAGACATCCTGGATGAAAACCTGCTCCAGAGCGCTCTTGACCTCAGACTGGGGCGACGGTTCTTCTTTCAGCAGGAGAATGACCCTAAGCACACAGCCAAGATATCAAAGGAGTGGCTTCAGGACAACTCTGTGAATGTCCTTGAGTGGCAAAGGTGCATCATCAAAGTACTGAGCAAAGTCTGTGAATACATATGTACATGTGATTTCTTAGTTTTTTTTTTTTTTCTTTTATTAAATTTGCAAAAATTAAAAAAAAAAAACTTTTTACACGTCATTATGGGGTATTGTGTGTAGAATTATGAGGACAAAAATTAATTTATTTCATTTTGGAATTAGGCTGTAACATAACAAATTGTGGAAAAAGTGAAGCGTTGTGAATACTTTCCGGATGCACTGTATATACTGTACACAACTTAATAAATAATATTAATCCCAATTTTGTAAGCCATTTTCCAATAGCCCGGCACAACTTTGCGACATTCACTCGGCCGTGTAAACAGGAAAAATGGTCAACCTAATTTCACTAGTTTTACGGCCACAAACGTGTTTGCTGTACGACCCTCTACAGTCCCCGATTGAATTTTTTGTTTGAAAAACGTGCCAGTCACAATTGTCATTTTATTACACGCTTTACCTTTTATACTTTAAACTTCTGGGAGGACTTTTTACTGCACATTAAAATGATGTAGGAATAATAAAAATGATCGGTGATATTACGCGCACTGCAGCTTCTATATCATGTCATTAGAACCCTCTTCCCAAGGACAGGCCACATCTCAGAGATAATAATAATATAGGTAGGTTACCTGCAGCGTGAATCACCAGCCCCAGTGTCGCAGTGATGCTGGTTCCAGCAGACATCCCAGTCCTGGGATCTGAAATCAGAACGATTATCACAATACAGAATGTGCTCTAAATATTTTTGCAGTTTGCATTAAGTGTAAATATAAATGAATTCAGGTTTTTATGAACGTCAGAAGGTTTGGAAGAAGACCTGTGTCCCTTAATAAGATTATCTGATTTATGTATAGTCGCCCATACGACCTTACACCTCTTAAGAAAAAGTTTAGAGTAGGAAAAAAGTCCCAAAAAACTTTTCTTATTCTAAACATTATCCTGTAGCTGCTCAGCCCCAAATGTATCTTCATTCCTAGTCACTGAGTTACAGTATAAGTAGTAGTAGCAGCGGGCCGGTTTGTGAGCAGGTGGCGGGTTACCTTGTCCCACCCACCCGGCCCACCACCCACTTACCTGCTCTGTGTATGTTGCTGAAGTATTACACAGGCTTCTACCGCACATACTACCATTGATTTCTAAAATGCTTAAATGTTTATTGAATACTATCCTCTATGCCGCACTGTAACAGGGCATGTAGAGCCCACCAAAAAATCCTGGATCAAGGGGTCACTGTTGAGTATATTATACATAACACAAAGGTTTTAGATGACAACAAACAACACAATAAAAATACAATATAGACATGTCTGGCTGGAGATTTGGTGGTAACAGAGGGCAAAGGTCATTTACCCACGCTCTCCCTGTATCAGGGGCAGGACCAGGTCTGGCGATGCCACTTCAGTCTCTGCTACCACATCACTGCTGCTGGGAGAAGAGATAGGTCCTCTTCTGACCACATTCCATTCCCGGGAGCGAGGTCAGGCATTGCTGGGCCCTACAGTAGCTGCACCCTATGTAGGGGCTGGAGTTCTGCCCCTGTCCTATAGCAAAGATCCTAAGGTGCCCGAATAACCGACACCATAGGAAGATCTGCAGGTAACTTATGGGTGTTAATAAAATTGCTGCCTCTACCTCCACTCCTTACCTCAGGGGATTGCTAACCTCGCTGCTGAGAGACTACAATCCCACCGACATGAGGGGAGACAGCACAATATAGGTGGGAGGGTGTCAGAAAAGGGGCGATGAGGCTGCAATATTCTGCTATGTGCATATGAATAGGGAAGGAAGGTCAGATCATGTGCCCTACCAATGGACCCGTGCCCACATATTAAATAATGATAACTAGCAGGCGGAAGTTGGGCAGCTATTATTTGTGTTTATCGGTACCGCTGCCATTAGGGGGGGATCCAGTATCTAATGAGAAATTGGAGAAGAGAAACAGAGAAACAGAGGCCTATTTGTTAGTAACGGTGCTATGGCCCAGAAAATGAACTTTCCATATAGAAGTTGTTAAGGGGCTCACGTCGTTGGGCTACAATGGTGTTAGCCATCGCTGATATCACTGCCGGGTGGGTGTCGAATACATAGGTTACATAGTGAGTAGGCCTAGGATAACTTCCTAGGGGGTTCCCATCCATATATGTATTAAAAGGTAAATCATTGGCATAACTAGGGCAGGGCGAACGGGGCACGTGCCCTTGGTGCCATGGCAAGCCCTGCAGAGGGGGGCGCCGCCACCCACAGCATTGTACCCACAGGCGGGGGGCCACCACCACCACCATTGTGTCCTGTGTCAGCCCCATAACAAGCAGGCAAGTGTGACTGCTAGCCTGGTGCTGACTTGGCTGCCTGTAGGGGGAGCTGCAGCAGAATTTTGTGTGCGTGGTGCCGGGGGAGGGGGGATGCTGGCTGCATTTGTGTGAAATAAGTGTGTCTCTGTATAGGCATTAAGTGTGTGTATGTATGTATGTATGTATATGTGTCAGTGTATGTGTGTGTGTGTGTGTGTATGTATGTATGTATATGTGTCAGTGTGTGTGTGTGTATGTATATGTGTCAATGTGTGTGTGTATGTATGTGTGTGTGTGTGTCTGTGTGTTGAGAGACAACACAGGGGGGGAAGGTGATGGTGTGCTGAGAGACAACGCAGGGGGGGAAGGTAATGGTGTGCTGAGAGACAACGCAGGGGGGGGAAGGTGATGGTGTGCTGAGACACAACACAGGGGGGGGAAGGTGATGGTGTGCTGAGAGACAACGCAGTGGGAAAGGTGATGGTGTGTTGAGAGACGACGCAGTGGGGAGGCAATGGTGTAGCTAAGAAGAGATGACACAGGGAGGGAGATGATGCTGTGGCTAAGAGATGATGCAGTGAGATGATGGTGTGGCTGAGAGATGACACAGGGGGGGATGATGGTATGGCTGAGAGACACAGGGGGCAAGAAGTTACACAGGGGGAACGAGTCTGGATGAACCGCTGTTGTTGTATGATGGTGAGAAACCACGGTATAGGTATGGTGCGTATGGTATAGAAAGGCATGTTCCCAGACTGACAAGAAATTGGTGGCGTGTCATGTTGGCCCTCCCCATTTTCAGTAGCCACGCCCCTTTCATTGTTTGACAACGGCCATTTTTTGCCGCACGCCTAAAGTGTGCAAAACTTATTTTCCTATGTGGAGGGGGAGGGGGGTTGCGCCAATCTTAAATTTGCCCTGGGCTCCGAAGACCCTAGTTACGCCACTGCATTGGCTGCCTGCATAGCCGGCCCTAGGTATAATAAGCATATGTCTAGGGGGCGACTACCGCATTTCCCCCCCCACTGGTTCTGCATGCCCCTCCCCCCTGTCCTGCTGCTGCCATGTGGAAAGCTGTGCTGGGATCAAGTGGCTGATCCCAGCACCGGCACAGGAGGAGATGTGTCCCCTGCGCCGGGGAAGCATAGGTGGCGGGTAGCCGGCGCTGGGACGGAGTATGTGTTCCTAGCACCGGTCAATCGTCAGGCGCGGCGGGCAAGACTTGGCTTGGTACAGCGTCGGCCGCGGCGGGTGTTTGGCTCTGGCCGCGAGCCAAACCCGGCTTGCGGGCCAGCAGCCAATAGGAGGCAGACTCACGGCGACTTGTATCAGATGCCTCTGACTGGGAAAAGGCAATACGGCGGTGGAGAGGGAGTAGTGAAGACCTCCTGAAGAGAGTGCCGTGGCAAGAGTTCCGGCAGCCGTGGAAGAGGCCAGAAGACGCCGTGATCAAGAAGGAAGTGGCGTCGCCGCTGGCCAGGACAGGCCAGCGGCTGAAGAATGCGGCTGAGGACCGTAGAGGACTGCGGGGGTGGAAAGTAAAAGAGCCTCTTCCAATGGAGCAGGTATGCCCTCCATGAGGCCTTCCATATACCCCCTCCCTAGACCACCAGGGTTGTCGGGCACTAGGCCCGTGGGGGCACTGTCGGGCAATAGGCCCATGGGCATATAGGTAGGCGCAAGGCCCAGGCTACATAGGGGGCATCAGGCCCTAGAGGGAGTTATTGCCCTATAAGGTGTAAGTGACCTGGGCACTAGGCCAGGTCACTATTGAATAAAGTTGGCGGGCACTAGGCCCGTGGCCATAGGGAGGCCACCTGTTTTTTCCAGAGGGGTTGTTCAGCTCGGTATGGGAAGTTGTTAGGGGGCAACAGTCAAAATTTTGCCTAGGGCACCAAATGGGCTAGGGCTGGTTCTAGCTGCCTGATCAGGTTAGGCTGGTTCCAAAGCACAATAGAATTATTGGCAACAAAAGCTATGTAACAGTACAGTCAATAGAATGTGCACATATGGTGAGTACCAGCATACGCTTGTAATAAGAGCGCACTATTATCCAAGGACAGTGCAGGTTTATTTATACACAGCAAACAATAGAGGAGTGACCGCACATACATGGTACAGGTCACATACACAGCACAGGTCAGACACAGGTCACATGGGCGGCACAGGTCAGGTCACATGGGCGGCACAGGTCAGGTCACATGGGCGGCACAGGTCAGGTCACATGGGCGGCACAGGTCAGGTCACATGGGCGGCACAGGTCAGGTCACATGGGCGGCACAGGTCAGGTCACATGGGCGGCACAGGTCAGGTCACATGGGCGGCACAGGTCACATATACACGGCACAGGTCACATATACATGCAACACAAGTCACATACACACCACATAGGTCACATTCACAATAGGTCACAGGTAAAGACATCGTAATAACACAACGTTGTAATAGTAAAACTTGAAATGTCTTCCTGAGGTCATCACAACCCCCCTGCCTGTCACCGTTGTTGTATCCTTCTGTGCTCATGCCACGGCCCACCGCCACTCAAAGTGCACACACAGGTCCTTATTGAGAACGCATGCATTTAACAAACCATAACTACAAACAAACGGGAATAAAACAAAATAAAAAATAAATCAGAACGCACACGTCATTGTATGTTGGTCATGATTCCCCTGATCCCTACGGCATGTCCCTCTGGTACTAGAGAAGAGAATGGATGGTGCTAGGCTGGGACCTTATTGTAGCAGGATTTTAGGTTATTCCCAGGATTTAGATGATTTCTGGAGATTTTGGCCTCTGAAAATGTCCCCATTTATCAATTCTGACCAGCTGCCCAGTACAACTTCTTACATCTGCGTATTTACTTCAATCCTCACAACCTGCCCTTATTGCCTGGGATTAGTAATATACGTGTTCAACGACGAGCATTTAAGAAACATTTACATTGTAACCAAATTTAGTAAAACAAGTTATAAAGGGGAATGTGGGGCTCCTGGAAATGATCTTCAAATGCAATCAACTTTGCTGCGTTTATACCAAAGCCATGAGCACTTTGCCTCTTCTCAGGTCATGTAAAACCTGCGCGTGACGGAGCCGCTGTGTAATCTCACCGTGGTAGGAGCAGTAACTTGAAATTTGGTCCACAATGAACATGAGCACGAATCCCGTGACCAGGAAGACCCCGATGAAGAAGTGAGCGGGAACGGAGGATCTGATCTCTGCGACTTCCTCCTCCATCACCGCGGCCTCCGTCACATTCATAATCTGCGCAACATTCAGGCATTTCACCGGGGAGCCTGCAAAATACACACGTACAGATGTCTGTGAATGACAATATGCCCAATGCCCTCCAGAGCCAGGATGGTGCGCATGTATTATCGTCATTATTATTAGCATTAATTGACAGGCGCATCAAAATTCTGCAGCGCCATACAGATGAAACCAGAATAATATATAGACACAGTTACAAGTGTAGTTATAATTACAGCACATACCAATGGGCTGAGAAAGTGGACCTAAGGGGAGGGATGAAACAATAGGAAGGAGGGCCCTGCCCATGAGAGCTTACATTCTATATAGAACACCAATCAGGTAGTCACTCGGAAATTACACCTGTGCTTTGTCCTTTCTCAGGGAATTATCTGCCATTTGTCTTTTATCATTAGAAATCAGTGTGAAGAGGCCTACAGTACTCAGGCAATGGAATGCAAGCGAGTTTATAAAGGGACGCATGGGGAATGCAGTGGTACAGGCACAAGTTTAAGGGGCGTGGTCATCCACCAGAGGGGGTGTGGCCAGCCACCACAGGCGCTTGGCTAACCATTAGGCATATCTTGGTGTAGTTTCTATAGAAGGGGACCAAGCCCCCATGTTGATCCGTGGTACTGCTCCAGCAAGTAACAGACGTCTAATAGAGTAACTATGTATAATTTGAAATCGGGAACCTGACACCTAGAAGACTGGGGTGAGCCCACAGGCAGTGTGGCCCACTGGGGATTTTCCCTGTACCATTGGGGGCCAGTCCAACCCAGCTGCACACAGGTCCTTCATATTAGCACCATTCATCAGGGAGTGCGGAAAGAGCCTAGGGGGCATATCCAATTAGCCGCGGGATTTCACCCGCGGCTAATTGACAGGCAAAAGTCCCACGACACGGGGTTTTGCTATTCAATTAAATAGCTATTTCCCCGCGTCATTAGACCGGAACTCCCGCCCGAGAACACACCGATTCCGCGAGAACTGCGGAATCAGTGTGTAATACCCGCTTGCGCGAGGCAAAATAGGGCGGCCTCACGCTGATTTTACCTCGCACCTACATGAGGTGCGTGGTAAAGTCAATCAGCGGGGACTCGCACACGGGGTCTCAGGGACACCCGTGCGTGGAATCCCTGCTAATTGAATCCCGTCCAGAGCGACAATTAGCCGCGGGGTTTATGGATAAGCCCCTAGGTAGGCAAGCCTGACTAGGGAATGGCGAGGTTATGCAATGAATCGGACTGTTCTTACAGAGGTGATTCTAACATCAGTAATACATAGCTGGCGTGAAGTGATGGATATAAAACGGTTTGGAGTCAGCACCCTGCATGTACAGTAGATATAAAACAAATGTTGAAAATACGGTTAGACTGGCCAGAATCACGCCCCGTGTCTGAATCTCGCCGGCATCTCAAAGGCTGTTACATACTGTAAGACCCAGAGACAACAAGCTTTGGTCATTGTTCACTAGTTAAAAATCTTGTCAGTTCACAGGCGGTTTCTCCCATGAGTTGAAGTTGCGCCTCACCTAATAGTAACACAATGGATAATATTGTTTCTATTGAAGTAATAAAACATAGTACTTTACAATTGGCCGGGCCACGTCTACTGAGGTCATGAATATATACGAGAGGATATAGTGGTACTGAGGAGGAACTCTCTTCTGTCACCTGCCAGGACCGCTATGCCCATCAGCTCGCTCCCATCCCCTCACCCCCACCTCCCACCCCTCTTTAAGTTCCTTTGGCTGGTTTGGAAGAGGAACAGATTAGCCCCAGTTTGGCTGGGGCGAGGGCTCATAAACTAAAATCTTTTCCCAAACTGGTAGAGCAAGCCGAGCCAGTTTTTCAACATAAATATATATACATAAAAGGGTGTGTGTGTGTGTGTGTGTGTGTGCGCGCGCGCGCGTGTGTGTATATATAGATGTGTGTGTGTGAATGTGTATATAGATGTATGTGTGTGTGTATATAGATGTGTGTGTATGTATATAGATGTGTGTGTGTGTGAAGGTGTATATAGATGTATGTGTGTGTGTGAATGTGTATATAGATGTATGTGTGTGAATGTGTATATAGATGTGTGTGTGTGTGTATATAGATGTGTGTGTGTGTATATAGATGTGTGTGTGTGTGTGTATATAGATGTGTGTGTGTGTATGTATGTATGTATGTGTGTGTGTATATAGATGTATGTGTGTGTATATAGATGTGTGTGTATATAGATGTGTGTGTGTATGTATGTATGTATGTATGTGTGTGTGTGTGTATATAGATGTATGTGTGTGTATATAGATGTATGTGTGTGTTACTGAGCTGAATAATCTGCACCTTTACCATGCACTCTCTCACTGCAGTCAGATCAGCGACAGGCAACCAGGTACTCTTCAGGGGCCATGAGAAGGGCCACGCCCAGCCCAAAATATCAGTAATAAGTTAAATCAAAACATGCGACCAAAGAAAGAGACCTGTCTGTAATAACGTATCAGCATTACTGTAGGTGACGACCCGGCTGCTTTGAGCCTCTGTTTTGGACCGTGAATTGGATCCTATTCTCATGGGTGAGAGAGGGGCTTCATCTATCTGCAATGGAGCGGGGGAGGTAATCCTGCTGGGCAATGTCAGGGTGACAGAGTATTTTACCTCCAGGATTCAGAGCTGTAGAGCTTAGTTTTGAGACTTAGGAGTTTATATACTAAGCGGCAGCATGTAAAGTCGCTTCCCCATTGTGTGTGAGCCCCAAACTTAAAACGCCAATTATTATAGTAGCAAAACTCTGCATTTTTTTGCCATTAAAGTCATTGGCGGTTTAAATTTGGGGCTTAAACACACCAAGAAGCTGCAGCTTTTGCAAATTAACACTCACATCCATGCTATTATATCATCAGGCAGAGGTATTTGTGCGTTACCCTGGGATATAGCAATGCAACACAATGATATATCTCACAGCTAGAAAAATGATATAAATGCATGACTGACTGACAGAGGAAAAAAGACAAAAATCAATATATTTGTAAAAGTTGCAATACGACACATACAACAAGCCACTAAACTAAAGTGATCTAAAGACGGAATACCCATTTACAGACTCTATGGGTTTATAGTTTATATCGATGATCAACATAACTAATAACATGTTTTTGTTGGTTTAATAGTTATTTATATAGCACACATATACTGTAGTGCTCTACAGAGAATTTCAATCATTCGCATCAGTCTCTGCACCAGTGGAGCTTACAATCTATATTCACTATCAGATGAAAACACAGACAAACTATGGTTCATTTATTGTCATAATTGAATTAATCTACCGGAGTGTTTATGGAGGAGTGTAGGAGAAAGCCCAGAGCACCTGCGGGAAGCTATTCAAACACGTGGAGCACATACAAACTCCACAAATACATGTTTCTTAGGTTTGCCAAATACACAGCACTTTTACTCTTCATTATTCTGTGTATAAATGGAGAATGAGGACGCTTTGTACCAGCCGAGACATCTGGAAAGATTAGTAGCAGAGTGTGGCCAAGCTCGGCTTGAAACGTTTTGTCCAGACACAACAAAGCGGCTGCATTTTAAAGAATATGGGGCTTTTCTAACCTTTGGAAGAGCCGTCCAGTAGTTCAATCCCTTCTGGTATAATTATAGCCAATGCTGTTCCACAAAGCAAGCCGGCCCCCAGGACACTCACAAACTGCAGCTTTTGCTGTAAGAGAAGGACGGATGTTACTGGTGGTGATAGATTACACGGAGTCTCTGAGCCTCGGTTCAAGGTTCTGTTCATACAGCCCTGCAAATACATCCTAGGTGACAGATAAAGGCCAGATGTACGAAGCTCTGGAAAGTGATAAATTGGGGAGTGATAAACTACCAACCAACCAGAACCTAAGTGTCATGTTTCAAACACAGCCTGTAACTTGACATTTAGGAGCTGAGTGGTTGGTAATTTATCACTCTCCACTTTATCACTTTCTAGAGCTTAATACATCTGCCCCAAAGGGCCTCATTCTGAGTTGCACCCGAAAGCGCAAGCAGCAGCGTCTATTGACGGTCGCCTATCTGCGAGTTTATACAAACACCCTACAAACTCCTTCCCTTGTGTACATGTGTGCGAGGAGCGAGACGCCCACGTTTAGCGCACGTGCGCACTGTATTAACAGTTGGCACTTCCTTATACGTAATGTCGAAGCTGGATAATTGACAAGATCGGCTTAAAATTAGATCGTAAAGACGCCATCTTGCGACTGGCCGCAAGACGCCATTTTAGAAAATGAGATCGTAAGACGGCATTTTTGCAAATGGCCGCCCAAGCGTTATTTTAGGTAAACTCACGCTTAAGTACATATGGCGACATTACTATTAGCATCATGCGATTGCATCTTTCACCATTTCTCATACACACAATTGCGCTGTTAACTAGTCACATATTAGCGAATGCATAAGATCCTCTATGAAAACGCTGTTTATTAGCTTCATGCGCACGCATCTGCCCCAAGTTAACTAGCGTCTTTCTATCAAACCCCAAATACTTATACAGTACATATTCACATAAAAGGTCTCATAAGCTTTAAAGTATAAGATTCAAGTTTGTTCATTTATTATAATTGCTGTGAAATAAAGGTTATTTAGTAGCTAAGGTTTAATACATGATAAATAAGTCATGTTTGATATTTTACTGATCGGCACTCTTTCAACAGCATTTTGATATCGTCAGTGCATTCTCAACTTATGGACTGCAGAGACTTAAAGCACCGAAATGTACATTATATGACCAACTATTAGGATGTGCATGAACAGGAAACCAGAGACAACCAGTTGTTAGAGGCTGGACTGTGTCTATTTGAATAAACTTGTTAAATGCTCTGCATCAGATCATCCTCCTGGGAACCAATGGCGTCAGCGACAAGCCTCTCTATTGTGTTGTCTGTTTCTGTGAGAGTATAAACGTGTGTGTTGTGACCCCAGTCTGAGTCTTCTTGCTGAATGCTGATAGACGGAGGTTTCTTGCTGAAGCCTACATCTGGCCCAGAGCGCTGCGTATGTATAGTTGTACTTGGGTCTGTATAATTTCTTTGCGCTAAGATATGACGATCACAGCGTGTAACTTGACTGTACTTTTACTTGAATAATACTTTGTGCTTTGGAACCACAGGTTCTAGGTCTGGAGTCTTTATTTACTGTATGACTGCGTACGCAAAATAGCGTCATCCTTAGAGGTTTATAGGCAGGATATCAGAAGGTATAGGCAGGGGTATTTAGAGGTTCAAAGTCAATATCCTTAGTAACCATCGGTCGCACCATTGAAAGTTGCACCAGCCCTATGGCAGACGCAGTTTCTCTGTCTGCCCATGGCCTCCTATGCCTGCGGTTGTGCATCTGGGAATGCAGCTGCTTGCGTTGACACGCCCACAACACTCCTATAACACGCCCATTGTTGCGTGCACTTCTAGCGACCGCCCACTCACCACCCATCGTTTTCCTGCCACCTTTCTGATACAGTCGGAATCGAACGCGACAGCGGCTTTGTGCGTACACTCTGTGTAATGTAAGCGACGTGGAGGGGTTTTCAGAAATTTTTGTGCATGCGCAGTTGCTCGACTATGTGAATATCGGCATTGCGTGCGGATTACATGCGACTCGGAAGCAGGCACAAAGCGTATTTGTGGAGAGCTGTACATTCCATATAGATGATTAAATATCACAAATGTATGATTTCTGCGGTAATAAAGTGACCCATTATTTTGCTCCCAACTTCGGCCTTATAGACCCGAGTCATTACAGGCACACCCCAGAATGGCTGCTGGCATTTGCTGTCACAGACAGAAGGATGGGTCACAGACGGAAGGATGGGAAAGCAAGCGTTTACACCAAATCACGCATACACTGCGACGCATATAGCGAAAATGGAGCCATTAACATCAGTGGCGGGAAAAGGTGACACAAAGATGTCCTCTCCTGTAACTCATCACGTGTGTACTCAGTGACATCATACGGGGGGGGAACAGCAATAACGTGAGGATTGAAGGTTATCCAGTGTAATTTGACGAATCCGAGGCTCCGCGCACACGGGTGGTTTTTATACACCCGCCTAAAGCCCTTCAGTCTCAGTAGCTGGAAGGACAGAACTCAGATAATGAATCCCTGTTAGGCAATGAGGGATTTCTGTCACATCACACTACACAACACGAATGCAAAAATACAGTGCGTGTTCCTTTTTTTCTTTTTAACTTCTGTCGCTCAGTCTTACAAAAAAAAAAACAGTCAGCACAGGCCGCCAGTCGCTCGATAAGGATTACATACCCCGTTCTGTGCCTGCGGCTGGCCTCCCCCATTCTTGCCAACTCTCCCTCATTGTCAGGGAGACGCCCTGAAATAGCAGCAATCTCCCCGACTCCCTGAAGAGTCCAGCAATATCCCTGATTGAATCTTACACCCACTGTGAAGCTGTATAATATAGATATATATATATAAAAAAATAAAGAAAGATGTATACATTCAAAAGTGATCATTAGTGTAATTTCCCTGCATTGGGTATAAGGCCCAGTGACCCCTATGGCTACATAATGTATTTTCTGAAAAATATCAGCGTTTTTATTTATTTATTTTTTTTAATCAACAAATAGATCTTACTAACTGCTTTGGGTCTCATTTACACTTATGGAGCGTACACACGGTCAGATTTGTCAGACTTGTCAGATTTGTCAGATGAACGACTGAACGATTAAACGATTTGAACGATTTGGACGATTTGGACGATTGAACGATTTTTGACTGCATTAAAATGAATGGAATCGTCCAAGTCTGACTGCAAACCCATCAGATGTCAGATATCGTTATCTGACAAACGGGAACGCGCATCGTTGATCGTCCATCGTTCAGGCATGTCAGATATGAACGATTTTCCTTCAGATATGAACGACTGAACGATTTTTAAATCGTTATCGTCCATATCTGAAGAAAAAATCTGATCGTGTGTATGCACCATTAGATGGAAGTCAATTTTATGACACGCCTCTCAGATGTAGCAGTACACGCCTATCACATGTATGACACGCCTCTCAGATGTAGCAGTACACTCCAATCACATGTATGACACGCCTCTCAGACATAGCAGTACACGCCTATCACATGTATGACACACCTCTCAGATGTAGCAGTACACGCCTATCACATGTATGACACGCCTCTCAGATGTAGCAGTACACACCTATCACATGTATGACACGCCTCTCAGATGTAGCAGTACACGCCTATCACATGTATGACACGCCTCTCAGATGTAGCAGTACATGCCTATCACATGTATGACACGCCTCTCAGATGTAGCAGTACACGCCTATCACATGTATGACACGCCTCTCAGATGTAGCAGTACACGCCTATCACATGTATGACACGCCTCTCCGATGTAGCAGTACACGCCTATCACATGTATGACATGCCTTTCTGATGTAGCAGTACACGCCTATCACATGTATGACACGCCTCTCAGACGTAGCAGTACACGCCTATCACATGTATGACACGCCTCTCAGATGTAGCAGTACACCCCTATCACATGTATGACACGCCTCTCAGATGTAGCAGTACACGTCTATCACATGTATGACACGCCTCTCAGATGTAACAGTTCACGCCTATCACATGTATGACACGCCTCCAGGTGTAGCAGTACACGCCTATCACATGTATGACACGCCTCTCAGCTGTAGCAGTACACGCCTATCACATGTATGACACGCCTCTCAGATGTAGCAGTACACGCCTATCACATGTATGACACGCCTCTCAGATGTAGCAGTACACGCCCATCACATGTATGACACGCCTCTCAGATGTAGCAGTACACGCCTATCACATGTATGACACGCCTCTCAGATGTAGCAGTACACGCCTCTCAGATGTAGCAGTACACGCCTCTCAGATGTAGCAGTACACGGCCACTTTACCGCCGCACTCATAGGTGCTGCTTTCACAATCGCCCTGAAAAGCTTATTCAAGAGTAAGCAAGTATGCCTCTGCCTCATCACACATGGAAAGTGCTTGAGGAAGATATAAAATCTCCAGGTGCCCGGGGCCTAGCAAGCAATGAAAGCAGGGAAACCTTCAGTCTCAAATTTGTACGGACGATCTGCTTATGTCAGTGGTTCCCAAACGTTTTTGAATCACAGCGCCCTATAGTATCAGCATTGTTTTCATGGCACCCCTAAATGTAAGTTTACTACATTTTTTTCTGAATCTCTCTATAGCAAAGTTCCCTACCCTCTAAAATCTCTTCCCGGGAGAAGCCCGTGTAAGAGAAGCAGGAGGGTGGCAACGGGGGTGGGGCCTGATGATTTGTGTCATTAAACCCCGCCCCCTCGCAGTAAAATTGCTGCGATTGGCTATAATTTGCATAGGGGGCGGGGCCAAATGGTGTGATTAATGAAGAATCATGTCTTAAGCCCCGCCCCCTACACAGAGAGCCGCGATCGCCGTGGGAATTCTCCTCATTCTGCCCACTTCACTAGGAAGTGGGCAGAATGCGGGAGAAATGCCTACCCTCCCGGGGGTGCGGGGGGTTACCCGAAAAATCGTGAGCCTCCCGCGAAAACCGGGAGGGTGGCAAAGTGAAGTAAATTGTGCTGACCTGTCATCCCTGGGTCCAGTTATGTGGAGATGGACAGGTTTGTGCTTCTGTTTGTCCACATATTTACATTAACTTGTCCTTTAAATAATTTGATTTGGTGCTGGACCAGAAACCTGAGGCACCCCTGCAAGTGTGCCGAGGCACCCCAGGGTGCCACGGTGCACAGTTTGGGAACCACTGGCTTATGTCATTGTAGAGGCCACTGACATGAGGCGCCCATGTCTGCTGCCTCTACTGCCAACCTCTCCTCTCTTCCCGGCCTGTAGGGAGATTTATCAAACCAACTAAAGTGGACACGTGAAGATGTTGCCCATAGCAACCTGATTCTAGCTATCATTTTGTACAATGTAGTATATAATTGACAGCTGTGATCTGATTGGTTGCTAGGGACACTTGTCCTCTTTAAAAATGTTTGGTTCAGCTCCCACAGAAAATCTCCCACAGTCTCTGGTATGGCTGGTTAGCGTCCCATATGTACACTACCGTGTTTCCCCGATAATAAGACCTACCCTGAAAATAAGCCCTACCCTTACTTTTGTAGCCCGGTCTAAAATAAGCCCTACCCCGAAAATAAGACCTACCTTATTCTCTTTTTGAGCTGGGAACGCTGCAGAGACCAGCGTTCCCAGTCATGCAGTGCGCGGGTGACGTCACCCGTGCGCTGAGGATCCAGTGCGGCTGCGCCCGCTGGACCATATTAGATCCAGTCAGCGCGCAAGTGAGAGGGACATCCCGGACGGCGGCGACTCAGGTAAGTAACGTACTTGCACTGCAATAAGGGGGCCTGCATAAGGGGCACTGCTACACAAGGGAGGCTGCATAAGGGGCACTGCTACACAAGGGAGGCTGCATAAGGGGCACTGCTACACAAGGGAGGCTGCATAAGGGGCACTGCTACACAAGGGAGGCTGCATAAGGGGCACTGCTACACAAGGGAGGCTGCATAAGGGGCACTGCTACACAAGGGAGGCTGCATAAGGGGCACTGCTACACAAGGGAGGCTGCATAAGGGGCACTGCTACAGGGGGGGGCCTGCATAAGGGGCACTGCTACAGGGGGGGGGCCTGCATAAGGGGCACTGCTGTCAATGTTAGTTAAAATAAGACCTACCCCGAAAATAAGCCCTATGGTGTTTTTTGGAACCAAAAAAAAAATAAGACAGTGTGTTATTATCGGGGAAACACGGGTAGTAATATTGTTATAACATTTGTTATTTTATTGTCTTTATGCTGTACACTGGCTGTGTGTTTTATGTGTAACGTGATAATATCACATATGCAGATAGGATTAAATTCATTTAATTTTTTTAACTGATGCACAGCCTACAGATTCAGCCTAATATGCAATATACAGTACAGATGAACCAGAAATACTGAGTGTATTTTACTGTACACATTAATTAGGTGCTTACAAATTTAATAGTGAGATCAGAAAAACCATCAAACTTACGTGGAACGAAAATAAATGTTGGCTTCAGAAGGCGATTTCAGCCGCCACCGCTCAAAACAAAAGATCAGAGGTTGTCGAGGGACCTTTGTTTGGAATATTTTTTGCATAGGACATAAAGCAGAGTTCTGATGACTGTTCCCTGTCCCTCAGGAGACGCTTTCATATTATAATCACCTCTTCGTGGCGCTCGTCAAAGAAGATCTTCAAAGCAGATCTTAAAATGGGAAACTTTGATGTCTTTCAAAGAGATTATGGATTGGGCAATTTCTATATTGTCATTTCAGGTTCACATTTAGGGGGTTAATCAATTAGGCTACGAAAAGTCGAAATCATTTTCGCATGTTTCAGTTATGCCCGTATTCAATTTCAAAGACTTTTCGCCGGGTCGAAAAGTCTTTGAAAAAAAAAACGGGGATAAGTTTTCACCATGTTTTACATGGCGAAAAAAAGTGCAGAATTGGGGTTATGGGGTGCAGGCTTAAAAAAAAATAGCCTGCACCCTTGGGAATGACCCCTTAAAATGAAATGTGCAAAAAAAAAAAGTTAAAAAAAAAAATAAAAATCGGGACACCCCAAAAAAATTATTTTCATTTTGGGGTAAAAAACAAAACAAAAAAAAAAATGGGGAACACTTTAAAAATAGCGCAATAGGTTCAGGGGTATTCTGTAAATATGCGGCATGTGTTTTCTAGAATAGGCTATTAGCGGCAGGTGCATTTTTGCAGAATTTAAAAAAAAAATTAGTTTAGGGACTTAAAAATATGCTAGTACCCATTTTCATGTACCCCAAATTTGATGGCAACACTTAAAAAAACAAAAAACCTAAGTGCTCTTCTGCATCACTTCTACAATGTCGGGGAAAAAACACCTGCCGCGGCTATTTAAAACCCCCGACTTTCTTCTGTAGGAAAAAACGGGGGTTCCCATAGTGATCCCCCATGTCTGGACATCTTTAGGGGGGTCCGACAATTATTTCCCAAAAATCCCCATTTTTTTCGTAGATCCAATTCGCCGGGTCCCGTTTTCGCTCATTTTAAATTGAATACGGGGATAAAGCGGGCGCGCGTCCGATACTTTTTCCCAGGAAATGCTCCGATGTGGAGTGAAAAGTCCAGCACAGACTTTTCGCTCCCATATTGAATACGGCTCTTAAAAGAAGAGTTTGAGGTTTGCAGAAGAGTTTTAATCAAAGTTAGATTACATATATATTAGTAAAACCACCGACAGGCGAAGTGAATCACAATGCTAGGGATGAAGTGTACAAGGCTCACTGTTGAGTGTGGTCCTATGCACAGACGCACGTCTGTATAAAGGCGTCAGAATACAGAGAGCATCGCAGCTTGCTGTGTATGGGGCTGCGTAGCTACAGACCAGTCGGAGTGCCCATGCTGACCACAATGGGCACGAGAGCATCAGAACTAGACCATGGAAGGTGGTGGCCTGGTCTGATGAATCATGTTCTCTTTTACATCATGCGGAGGCCGCTAGTCCATGATCAAGTCTGAGAAATGCATTTGGAAAGCCATGAAGAGGCCGGCGTCCACCTGTAGGGGCCGATTCAATTAGTCTTCCCATGGCTTTGCGGGATGCGCCACTGGCAATGCACGCCATGTCAGCGGCCGGCAGCAGCGCGCCTCTAATTGAATCTTAGGCCCTGATTCAGACCCATCGCAAGTGGGTCGATGTTGTGCACTGCGCATGCGCACGACGGCGGGAGCTCCGTCGTGCGCATGCGCCAGACGCGACGAGCGAAGGACTTTCCTTCGCTCGTTGTGTCTGATCAAAGGGGGCGTGCTGTCGATGTTGATTGACAGCACACCCCCTTTGGTGGGCGTGCCTCCCTGACGGGGGCGTTCCCAAGGGAACGCCTACTGTCAGAAGCCGGCCCACTGACATCACTAGTGATGTCAGTGGGAGTGATTTGGGCTCTGATAGAGCAAAAATCACTCCGGGCCTTGCGGTTGAAAACCTCAACAGCAGGCTCCGGCTCGCAGTTTCGATGGTCGCGATGGTCATGACCATCAAACTGCACGCTCGTATAGGCTGTGGGTGGTGACCCACAGCTATACGAGCGTCCAGGAGGACGCTCCAGAATTATGGAGGGCGGCCCTCATTCAGAGTGTGCGCTCTGCTCAGAGCGTACGGCTCTGAATGAGGGCCTTAGTCTTGAAATGCTCTATGTTTGGAGCTGCCGAGAGATGGGCCGGGAACTGGTACTAGAGGGGTGGCCATGCCCCATGAGAGGCCCTTTGCAGAAGCTGCTCACCACCAGAAAGCAGGGCGCGGCTGCACCATCTTAGAATTGTGATTACACCCCATACTGTGCACTCCCAGGTTTCCATAGTACCCTCCACCACCCCCCTCGGGCAGCAATGGCAGCATTAAGCCTAGCCAGATCGGACGCGTTCTGATGCCTAATAACACGCAGCAGATTAAGGGGGGAATCCAATTGCGGGCAGGCTTTTTCCCGCAGCCATGGGGTTTTGCTATTCAATTTGGTAAGTGAAAATTTCTATACAAATCACGGAGTCTTTTTTTCTCGCACCTCCAGAGCAAGTCTGATTTTACCTAAAATGATTAACTTTAGGAAAAAATCTGCAAAACTAGCTCTGGGACCCCGGCACCATCGCCCTGAGGACTAATTAAGCAATTGGAAGTTTCCAATTAGCTTAATTGCTGAGAGAGTAGGTCAGAGTGTGTGTGTGCCAGTGTGAGTGACTGCTGGTTGAGAACTACATCGCCCAGCAGCCCTTGCACCTCCCACCAGCCCCCAGAGCCTCACAGCAGCCCGCGAGGCACCCAGAAGCGACCTCCACAGGTACAAGATGGAGCAGAGACCACCGGAAGCCGCCGAGACCCCCAGACTGGTGAGGATCTTTTTTTTTTTTTTTTACGCGCTGCAGGGCTCTGAAAATCCCACAACCACTCTTCTCTTTATTGTACCACGTGTATCGCCAAACCTCGCCCCCAACTGAATATGCCCCGAAGGCTTCTTCGGTAACACACTGCAAACACCACTATGAAATGCTGGACCAGGAGGTCTACATACATTACAGTGGTTAAACCAGTTTATCTCATTATTAATGTATTCAGGAAACAATGTCATTATTATACCACATTCCAGGATCTAGGCAAGAGGGGAACCAGGAAACTGGCTGCAAGTATGGCTTTCACCCAGATTTATCAACGGGTCACATACTGTATAAACCTTGTATAAATGGCTGATGGGCTTCATAACAAAATATAAAACACATCTAAAAGTAAGAGAGACAGACATAGAATTTGGCAGAAAAATGGTAGATATTCATTTAAATCTTAGATTAAAACTAGAAGGGGAGGAAATTACTGTATGGTTGCATAGAAAAGGACGTCCAAGATCAAAACAACCGATCAATGCACCACAACAACCGAACAACGACGTGCACTGTAGGCGGATACCGCTAATGGTGCCAAGCAAAACAAAACATTCCACACAATGGGGGTATCCAACTTATCCTTCTAACTTGACTACCCACCTGTGAGGATGATGACGTTGCCCCCGCTCAGCTGGTACAGCCAACTGGACAGACAGTAAATAGGTCAACAGGGACAAAAGGTCGACATGTACAAATGGTCACCACAAAAATGGTTGACTTCTTTCTTTTAGGTTTAGGGTTAGACACTTACAGGAGGGTTAGGGTTAAGCACTTACCCTGAGGGTTAGGCACTAGAAGGGACGGTTAGGGTCAGGCACCAGGAGGGAGAGTTAGGGTGAAGATTAGGGTTAGACCTTCTTACATGTCGACCTTTTGTCCCTGTCGACCTACTGACTGTCTAACATCTGGTGTCTATTAGACATTGACTACCTTTTTACTGTCCTCAGTGGGGGAACTGCCTGGGTCCCAGAGCAAGTCCCGCTGATTTTCCTAAAATTAAATGATTAAAGGAAAAACCTGACAATAATCTCACAGAGCTCAGAATGTCAAAAACCCCTGCACCTAATTGAATAGCAAAAATCCTGCACCTGCAGGAAAAACGTCGCAGGTGCGGGATTTTCGCTATTCTCGCCCCCAATTGAATATGCCCCTCATACGCTACATTCCCTAAGTCTTTAGGACACAGGGCCCGATTCAGAGCTGAACGCTCTGACCAGAGCGCTCGCTCTGAATCAGGGCCCTCCTACCTTTTTTTGGAGCGTCCTCATGGACGCTCGCATAGCTGTGGGTTACCACCCACAACTATAGCGAGCGTCCATGATGATGGTCGCGATGGTCAAAGACCATCGCGACCATCGGGCTTGCGACGAGACCCTGCGGTGGGGTCTCGCTGCCGCAAGCCCAAGAGTGATTTTGGCTCTATCAGAGCCAAAGTCACTCCCACTGACATCATTACTGATGCCAGTGGGGCCGGACTCAGACGGTAGGCGTACCCATGGGAGCGCCACTGTCTGGCTGCCACGCCCCCCAAAGGGGGCGTGCTGTCAGTCACCATCGACAGCACGTCCCCTTTGGTGCGAGACCCCGAGCGACGTATTTCTCGTCGCTCGCCGGGTCTCGCGCATGCGCACGACGGAGCTCCCTCTGTCGTGCGCATGCGCAGTATCACAACATCTACCCGCTAGCGAGCGAAATTTGCTCGTGAGCGGGTCTGAATGACCCCCACTGTCCTATCCTGGTTCTCATCATACTTATCTTAATCTGTTTAGGTTGTTTTTCTGGATCCACCGTGGAGACCACAAGGCTCCGACTGAGGGGTCTTTGTTCTTCACGTCAAAACCAATCAGGTCTTATGGATTTTAGTATAATATGTATGTGTATGATCGCTAGACCTACCTGTCCTCCCCAGGTGTCTCTCCAGCCATGCTGGCCCACATTACCGAATGGGACATTCAGGATTTCCCACCTGACCTTCTCCAATTATGCCATAATGTTACAAAGGAGGAATGCATATTGTTCAGACTAACCTTGGGAATCTTTTTTTAATTCACAATATGCAATAGTAGCAAAACTATGGCCCTCAAAGTGGGGGTGGGTGCAACTGTCACCAACTCCACAGCGCACAATCAGCAGGTGGGGACGATCTTCAAAATTGGTCCATGTGACATGAAATGACCCGAATGTCCTCTCACCACCTCAAACTCCTCAGTCTTTCAAAAACATAGTTAAGAATATTTACAACGGCAACCGCTCCCGATTGGCTGCCGGTCCGGGCCTGGCATTCCCCCCCCCCCCCCCCCGATGGCGGCCCAGCCTGGATGTCATCCTTGACTTTGAAAGCAGCGGCTAGATTAATCTTTGGCTGCTCCGCTCTGCCAGTCCTTACATTTGCTGCCTGTATTTCACATCCAATATGAAATTATTCTTCTAACATAGAAGGGCGCCCCCTTCGCTCTGCCCAATATCTGGTCTTTCACCCACAGGGGCACGGAGAGGGTGGGGGAGCAGGTGTGGCCAGCTTAAGCCACGGAACTGCAGAATTAATTCAGGTGGGAATTACATTCCCTGCAGAGTGCCGCTACGATGTTCAGCTGTGCACTTCCCCAAGAGTTACGGTAGCCCAATATCGCTAATTTCCTATGCACTTCTATGCTATTCAAGGAAAAAAACTGTGGCCAAGATTTGAAGGCGTCACAAAAACATTTTGCGGATATTGACAAGCATGAATTTCCCCCGTAAATGTCTTGATTTTTTAAACATAGGAGAACAATTTCTTACATCACCAAAGCTTGAATTGTTGCTCACTTATTAAAATACTGCTGGCAGAATGTGCTGGGACTTGTAGTTCCAGAACAATTAAAAAGTCATTGCTGAAACCCAGTATAGAACCTTAGCAGAGCTGCAGCATGCTACACAAATAGTGGGAAGACTTTTGTAATAGGTCTGCTTAAACCAGTGTTTCCCAACCTCGGTCCTCAAGGCACATAACAGTCCAGGTTTTAGTTATATCCATGCTTCAACGCACATGGTTAAATAAAACTAACTGAGGTACTAATTAAGACACCTGTGCTCAAGTATGGCTATCCTTAAAACCTGGACTGTTAGTGAGGACCATGGTTGGTAACACCTGACGTAACCACATCTAAATACACTATAGAAAGTGATGACATAATGCTGAAAGCCTAAAGAAATACACAGAACCTCTGTCATCAGTGGGGTTATCTGTAAAGCTGACAACTTTTATTGCACAAGTCATTGTCAGCAGACCCAGCTCATGTGTTACAATGCTATAGTGATAATCACTGCACACTTATCAGGTTGTACTCTCAGGGGTTAATGAGACTAAAGGTTATTTCCTTTACTGGCATAGCTGTACTTTTAGGGGTTGAGGTTACCACTTTCCCTGACATAGCTGCACTCTCATGGGTTAATAAGACTACCTGTAGTTATCTGCTTCCCTGACATAACTGCGCTCTCAGGGGTTAATGAGACTTGGGGTTCCCCCTTCCCTGACATAACTGCGCTCTCAGGGGTCAATGAGACTTGGGGTTCCCCCTTCCCTGACATAGCTGTACTCTCAGGGGTTAATAAGATGTGGGGTTCCCTCCTTACATGACATAGCTGTACTCTCAGGGGTTAATGAGACTTGAGGTTCCCTCCTTACATGACATAGCTGTACTGTCAGGGGTTAATAAGACTTGGGGTTCCCTCCTTACATGACATAGCTGTACTGTCAGGGGTTAATAAGACTTGGGGTTCCCTCCTTACATGACATAGCTGTACTGTCAGGGGTTAATAAGACGTGGGGTTCCCTCCTTACATGACATAGCTGTACTCTCAGGGGTTAATAAGACGTGGGGTTCCCTCCTTACATGACATAGCTGTACTCTCAGGGGTTAATAAGACTTGGGGTTCCCTCCTTACATGACATAGCTGTACTCTCAGGGGTTAATAAGACGTGGGGTTCCCTCCTTACATGACATAGCTGTACTCTCAGGGGTTAATAAGACTTGGGGTTCCCTCCTTACATGACATAGCTGTACTCTCAGGGGTTAATAAGACGTGGGGTTCCCTCCTTACATGACATAGCTGTACTCTCAGGGGTTAATAAGACTTGGGGTTCCCTCCTTACATGACATAGCTGTACTCTCAGGGGTTAATAAGACTTGGGGTTCCCTCCTTACATGACATAGCTGTACTCTCAGGGGTTAATAAGACTTGGGGTTCCCCCCTTACCTGACCTATCTGTACTCTCAGGGGTTAATAAGACTTGGGGTTCCCCCCTTACCTGACCTATCTGTACTCTCAGGGGTTAATAAGACTAGGGGTACCTCTTTCTTTCTCAGACCGTCAATGAATGGGAAGAGAAAGATACATTGTAACTAGTTACAAACATAAACATCCCACGACCTCTGACCTGGCTCCGGCTGTTGGACCCTTTCGCTGCCGGCACCCTGCAGAGACTACGCGGCCACTCAGCTGCAGACTTACCTCGGAGAGTTTCACAGCCAGAGGGATTAATCCCAGCAGGAAGCAGCCCAGGAACATGCCCAGGGAGATGAGGCAGACCACCAGCAGCCCCTCCATAGTGGCCAGAGGGTGGGACAGTCACACAGCAGCTTCCCTTGGTCTCCAGGGGGAGAGTACAGTACACAGAGGCTCCTCCAGTGCAGGGGCTGCTCCCTCATGCCTCACACGTCGCCTCCTTCCCGGGCCTGCAGCAATGATCCTTCTGTACTAGTCAGATCATTGCAGCCTTCATAGCCCTGGGCGCCCCCTGCTGGATGTCGGGGAGAACTGCAGGCAGACAGGACTATGGGCTGTTACAGTATAAATACAGTATTTGCAGTAACAAAGGTCAGTGTCCTGATTCTGCAGTAACTTTGTCACCTGGCTCTTTTTAGCCAATATATAAGGGCGAAATCAGAGGCTTAAAGGCTAAAGTGATAACATTAGCAAGGGTCCAAAGAGTCTATTATTAAAGCAGGGGTGACCGCCTTTCCAGGGGGGCCCACACTGCACACCACACTGCACACATATAATCATTATACTAACCTCTCCGGAGTCCCACGTCGGCCGTTTCTGCAGACTGAAAACACTGGGAAAATTGCGGGGATCAGGGGCATCTTAAGAGAGGAGGGGGCCTGTGTACAGCTTCTGTGTGGCCCCCACCTCTCTGGCAGCGCAGTAGATTCAGGCTTAATGCGATGTGCCTGCACTGGTCTCAAGGAAAATGGCACCCACATCTTTGCAGCGCATGCACAAATCAACGGAAAAATGTCCGCCACTATTTTCCCTGTGATTTTTGCTGCTCTGGAGACTGCGGAGAGGTAAGTTTAACTATAGGTGCAGGGTATACAGTATAGGCCCCCCCTGGGGCCTGTGTGCCCCGCATGACCTGCACCCATTATAGATACGCCATTGGGCGTGGCGGTAATTTTTCCCGGTGCTTGCGCATACGCACTAGAGATGTCTACAGATGGTGATTGGCGAAGAGTCGGACACTCTCAGGTCAATCACCGGATGGTTTCCATGGCAGCATCCACTGATTGGCTGAGAGTGTCCGACTCATAGCCATTCAGTGATTGACTATTGTGTAGTACAGTGTCCCACATGGGAACGGTCATATCGCGGTTAGCGCTGTACATAGTGTACAAGTCCATTATGGGATTGGGACAGTGCATTTTTTTTATTTTACCAAGACACTGGACTTGTACATGGAGATGGAAAAGGGGGCCGAGCACATCCAAGGTGTAGGTAAGTATGAAGTGTGTGTAATAAAGGGTTAAAATATTTGGTGTGTGAGTGTGTCCTGTCGTCATTGTAATATTTTCTTTACATTGAGACTATAGGTGCCAGTGGACCCTTAATGTCTGAGCATGCTGGCACTTGTGGTTCTCCAAGTGCTGCCATGCCGGGGCAGGCTTGCTGGGACCTGTAGTTCCACTGTATAGAACAATATTAAAGCTATACACATTATCCCCACACCCACTACCTCCAGTGGTACGGGGAATAGCCCTGGATTTTTAGATCCTTGGGTGGGGGGAACCCAATTTATTTTGGGGTCCCCACTTTCCAAGGATTTCCAGCCCTAGGCTAACCAGTTTGGGTCTGATTAATGTGATGGCAGGGGGACCACACGCTGTGTGCCCCCATGCTATGGCATTACCATCCAGCCTAGTGCTGATTATAGGAAAATAGGGGGAACCCCACGCCGTTTTTTCCATAGATTTTCCATGACCAGACCAGGCTGTTTTTGTTTTTTTTGTTTTTTTTTTATCACTGTTAGTTCTTTTAAGCCTAAGAAGTTATCTGTGCAGTGCTTCTTTTTTTACCATTGTGTTTAAGGTTCTATTTGCCAACGACTTTCAAAGATCGAAACCGACGGCACTTGCATCGGCAAAATCCAACTGACATCGACGTTGATATTCAAATAAAATACAAAACTGACTGTTAGTAAATCTGCAATTTAGAAGCTGAAACACGACGTTGATGTCAGTCCATTTTAAAATCGACACCAAAATTGACCGTTAGTAAATTCATCCTTAGTGTTTACCTGCAATGACTGCGCAGCATTGGCTGGTGACCTGGAGTGAATAAGTTTCTTATTGAGAAATTCAGCAATAATTAAATGAAGTAAATTGTGTTTATATGTCACCCTTAGGGTCAGTTACGTGGTGGGTGACAGGGCTGCGCTGCTTTTTATCCACATATGTTTTGATGGGAAGCCATTAGCGCTGTCGATCAACATCGACAGCCGCCCCTTTTGTAGTGAGTCCTGGGCAATTAGCCTAACAGGAGCACAGGTGTAGTCATTACTAACTGCCACATTGTAAAGCATGTGGTGCATTCATTCCTAAGCGACACATTCTACAGATCCACAGGTGGCCTGGAAAACATGAACTGTCAGGGGTCCTTGAGGACCGGTTTGGCCACCCCTATAACTAAGCCTTGGCGAGAGATAAAGTGGAGAGATAAAATACCAACCAATCAGCTCCTAACTATCAGTTTTCAAACACAGCCTGTAACATGACAGGAGCTGATTGGTTGGTACTTCATCTTTCTCCACAGCTTAGCACATCTGCCCCTATTAGAATGAAACACGTTAGGTATGTTATTAGTGACAATAAGCCTCAGTTATCTGATATAGATCTAGATGTATTTAATTTTAGGGCAGTTTCCAGCAGTAAAAAGAGCTTTATTTTTGATGGAACAGTCCTCTCCTCCAGGGGAGCTGAGAGGGGGTCAGGGTGGGTGGTACAGTATGCTGAGGCCCAGGAAGTGCAGTTATGATCATGCCCCCCACATAGAGTGGCCCTTTATCCTTTGTTTACAAGAAAAAAGAAGAAAAGAAACTCTATTATGTGAGCACTCTTATTGGAAAAATGATCTATGAAATACTTAAAACATAACCTTTAATGTAGTAAACTAATATTTCTATGACAAAGGACAAAAGACTAGACAATCAACATATAACATGAAAGTACCCTGAATAGTGGTAAAACAAGAGGTCTATAGGTGTATGCTAGTACAGTAAAGCATCCTATTTTATAGACGACCCCTTAAATCAACAAAAAGTTCAATGGGTAACAAGTAGGGAGCATAGTCACATGCTCTAAATAGTTCATCAAACAAACGGCGAACATTTAAAGCAGCATAATGAACATATAATACTTAAATGGTACTTATTGAAATCTCAACAGTCAGTATAACATATTGCTTAAAAGGATGAAGTAACAGGACGGTCGGGGTGAAGATCGATCCACCTATAATTCTACTTCCCCTCACTTAGCAAAGCCATCTATGAGGAGCGAGAGATCATTTGGTAGCAATGTTACCCCTAGAAACAACAGTGTAACCGCAACGTTACTCACTATTTCGCTTCTGCTGTTAAGAGTCTTACTCTATGCATTGGACCCCTAATGAGAGAGTTACTTTAAATGAGATTGTCATCAGTTAATAGAGTAGATAGTAAGGATTAGTTAGTAACCCATCATGGATAAATACTGTTGAACTTTGACCTTAGTTATTTGACAAAAATACAGGATAAGAGTATCGTTTTGTACTCATATATGCTGAAAGGTCTCAGGTTGGTTCTAAGGATAATATGTAGGTAGATAAATCCTATAATAGCAAGATATTTCTCACACAAATCAAAAAATAGAAGTATACACAAATTCAATTTGAGAAACCTTGTTTTTAATGTCACCCGAACTGATAATTAAGGAAAAAGGGTAGCTGTTGTAAAATAATTTGCTGACATAAAATATGCAAAGTAGTTTGCTATCAATAACCCTGGACTAATATACGATGATAAAGGAGTTTCATTGGGTATTTAGTGCTGATGTTCATATCATATATGAAAAAGGGTTTTGCAATCCGTACTATTTATTCAAAGACATGGCATGCGCTACCTTCTAACCATAGGCTTAATTGATCAGAAGGAGCATTTCACCTTTATAAGGAAAATCAAGTTTATAATAGTGATAGTGATACAATGGAATGAATAATGCCTTGAATAGAACAGTTTCTGATGTTAATCATATGTTGTATTTCAACACACAATCGTTCACAATAGTGACATATACTCCCTTGAACAAGCCTTATCGGCGAAACGCGCATCGGCTGGAGGGTGCCTGCGCTGGCGACACGCAGGACACCCCATCAACAGTCAGTATACACTGCTGCAATATTGTCTGCTGTTGCTCCCTTTGGGAGACTTTTGTCCTCTGTGCTAGGACTTGGCTAGTCGCTGTGCGGCGACCGCCCCGTTCAGGTATGGGGGATGTTAGTGGTATATTACAGGTATGACATTTTTACTTAACCACTAGGACCAGTGTCTACCTACAGACCACATGTCCTTGCACTACTAGAGTGGTATTATATAACAGCGGATTAGGATCTAGTATGCTATTCATTATTTAATTGCTGTAAAATACTTACACGCTGACTATATTTATCAGTTGATTACTAAGTACCATAACGTGTGATCATTGTGCAATTGCCCTGTTTGGACATTTTTTGGTAATATTGTCTACCTTATATAGGTTAAACATAGCCTTTAATTAACTTAGTTACTTATTAACAAAGGGAGTATATGTCACTATTGTGAACGATTGTGTGTTGAAATACAACATATGATTAACATCAGAAACTGTTCTATTCAAGGCATTATTCATTCCATTGTATCACTATCACTATTATAAACTTGATTTTCCTTATAAAGGTGAAATGCTCCTTCTGATCAATTAAGCCTATGGTTAGAAGGTAGCGCGTGCCATGTCTTTGAATAAATAGTACGGATTGCAAAACCCTTTTTCATATATGATATGAACATCAGCACTAAATACCCAATGAAACTCCTTTATCATCGTATATTAGTCCAGGGTTATTGATAGCAAACTACTTTGCATATTTTATGTCAGCAAATTATTTTACAACAGCTACCCTTTTTCCTTAATTATCAGTTCGGGTGACATTAAAAACAAGGTTTCTCAAATTAAATTTGTGTATACTTCTATTTTTTGATTTGTGTGAGAAATATCTTGCTATTATAGGATTTATCTACCTACATTTTATCCTTAGAACCAACCTGAGACCTTTCAGCATATATGAGTACAAAACGATACTCTTATCCTGTATTTTTGTCAAATAACTAAGGTCAAAGTTCAACAGTATTTATCCATGATGGGTTACTAACTAATCCTTACTATCTACTCTATTAACTGATAACAATCTCATTTAAAGTAACTCTCTCATTAGGGGTCCAATGCATAGAGTAAGACTCTTAACAGCAGAAGCGAAATAGTGAGTAACGTTGCGGTTACACTGTTGTTTCAAGGGGTAACATTGCTACCAAATGATCTCTCGCTCCTCATAGATGGCTTTGCTAAGTGAGGGAAGTAGAATTATAGGTGGATCGATCTTCACCCCGACCGTCCTGTTACTTCATCCTTTTAAGCAATATGTTATACTGACTGTTGAGAATTCAATAAGTACCATTTAAGTATTATATGTTCATTATGCTGCTTTAAATGTTCGCCGTTTGTTTGATGAACTATTTAGAGCATGTGACTATGCTCCCTACTTGTTACCCATTGAACTTTTTGTTGATTTAAGGGGTCGTCTATAAAATAGGATGCTTTACTGTATTAGCATACACCTATAGACCTCTTGTTTTACCACTATTCTGGGTACTTTCATGTTATATGTTGATTGTCTAGTCTTTTGTCCTTTGTCATAGAAATATTAGTTTACTACATTAAAGGTTATGTTTTAAGTATTTCATGGATCATTTTTCCAATAAGAGTGCTCACATAATAGAGTTTCTTTTTTCTTGTAAATCCAGTTTCCACTCTAGTGAGCACCTACACTACCCGATATGACATTTTTTCTATTTGAATAGGGAATAGTGGTTATGTCTTAATTAGAATATTATCATTATTGAGGGTCAGTGCGTCGATTCTCCCCCTTCCCCCATTTCCCTTGTTTTTGCCTGTATCCTTTGTACGTGGGCCCAAATGTCTCACATCGACCCTTGAGGGATTAATAGATTTCGGCATGGGGGAATTTGAGCTTTAGCATTGTTATGATTTAAGGAAGGGTGAAGGAAGGCGCCCCTGTGGCTGGGGATTAGGGATAAGCTGTGGATCGGTTTGAATAAGACAATTAATGATATGATGTGTTGTGCAATAGCTCCTTTGAGAAAGCGAGACAGCGAAACGCGCGTCAGGAGACACGCGATCACGCGATTCACGCTACATAGTGTTTTCAATGTGTTAACCACCTCTATGCAGTGCTCACGACGAATGTGATGGGTGTCTGTTAGACGCTCGGACAGCACAAGCGGGGACAGCTGACCCGCGGCAGTTACTGTCTATGTGAGACATTGTATCAGATCACTACAGCGCACGCTACATAGCGGAGAGGGTGCAGATCTTACAGCGCTTGGGTCATAAACTATACCTGTTATAATTATCAGGGGCGATCTCTGAGGCTTAAAGGCGCCTATCCATTACACGACTTTTAGAATGACCAGGAGGTTTAGGTCGCATTGTTCACAAAGTTGTGTAATGGATAGCCGACAAGAACCAGCGATGCGCGTGCACGCTGGGTCCTTGCCGACCCCGACAATTTACTGGACATGCCCGTCAACCTGACGTCGCTCATCAGGTTCGGCATGTTCAGAGATAGGAGGTCGGGCTCTTGCACTGAATGACGTCCAGTGAACGCTGTTCAGTGCGGGCACCGCACCTCAGCGATCTGAATTCACCTTGGTGTTTTTCAATGCAATGTCTTGGAACAGAGGGCCTGATTCAGAGCCGGACGCTATTTGCACTCGCTCGTTCAGAAAAAAGGGGTGGCTATTCAAATGAACCGTTCGCTCTTTGCGGTCTGTTCACGCCTCTATGTCTGAACGAGCGAACAAAACTTGCGGTCGTTTTTTGGGAAACTACGCCCCCTGGCCGCTCGCATCCTACGTCATGTCCGCTATTTATTAGATTAATCGAATACATCGAAAAGCGTATGAACTGCTCGCTATTGTTGTGGTTGGTTTTTCCTACCACAATCTTGCGAGCAGTTCTGACTATAAAATAACCCAGTGACATGGTCAATGACGCTGCTGTATTAATTATGCACACCCATAAAACGCCCGTTTTGACCTTTAAGCATGCCTGCGTTCGGATCTCCACTCCCCGTTTTCAAGCACCTTCCCCTGTTACCACCCTCATACGCCTCCTCCTGTCACTCAAAATAGCAGGCATTCGCTATTTAGCGAACAAACGATTTTCGGCCGCACTGACTGGTTCGCGCATGCGTATTACGATCCGTACGCATGCGCAGTTGGGCAAACATCGCTTGGAACGAACGAGCGGCCGCTTACGAGCGGCTCTGAATCAGGCCCAGAGTGTTGTATTTTTTTATTAATGACATTCCTTCTGTGTTCTAACATTCTATCCTTCAATTTTCGTGTGGTACGGCCGATGTATTGTGCACCTCACATTGAAGAAGATATACTACATATGTAGAATTGCAGTTTATGAATGTCTTGATATGAAAGGTTTCTTTGGTTACTGAAGATGCAAATTCTTTAGTTCTTTGTGAGATGTATTCATCTATTGGAGCCGCATTTATAGCAGCCCACGATGTCTGTATTTCACCATGTGTGTTGTCCTATTTTTTCTCGATTAAGTTTAAAAAAGGACGGTGCTAAAAGGTTTCCCAAATTTTTTGCTGTTTTAAAAATAACTCTTGTGCCCATTTCTAAGTCAGATTTTAATAGAGGATCGCTCATAAGGATCTTTTGGTTATTGAGTATCATGGTTTTGATTCTTTTTGGCTGCCAAATTATGCCTGACGATAAACTTGATGGCATGATTATAATTTTGATCTTTGTCATCGGTATCTTGATTTTTTTGAGAATTAAAATATGAATTCCTGTCATTAGTAATAATTTTCTTGTATGAGTCTTCTAAAAGAGATTCAGGATAGCCTTTATCTTTAAATGCATTGATTCATTTCTTGGAATGCTGTTTGAATTCTTCTGTATTGGAACAGTTCCTGTGTATGGGGAGTAACTGTCCCGCAGGTATATTCTGCAGCCATTTGCGATAGTGATTGCTATTGAACGGAAGGACATTGTATGAATGAGACTCCTGATCTGCAGATCACAGGCTGTCATATCTACCGGAATCGAGTGAGCTCATTCCGTGTTGCAATAAATATCAGCATTATGTCCAATTGCTGCATTAGCTTTAAAGCTGCCACAGATACAGCGTATTTATACTTAAGAGACACATTTTACATTTTTTCTTTTTTCTGGCAACAACTTAACCAGAAACATTGACTACATTCATTTAATTTCTCTTTTTTTGATATTAATTATATGTTGTGTATATGCATGTATGTATTTTCCCAGTAGGAACCTATATATGTTCCACTTAGGCTCTGAATATTTTTTACTTGTGTATAAAATTGTCTTATTAAATACTTTTTACTTCACACTTTAGTGTGGTTCATAATACACATATCCAGTGTAACCAATTGAGCGCAGACAATTTTTTCTATTTGTTTTCGAAGCAATCACGCAAATTCTTTACTTTGGCAGCAATCTCTTTTCACACTTCAGATCATCTAGGAAGCGCTATTTTCTTCAGTTTTTTGTAGTTTATTTAATTAAATATTATCCGCCATTTTCATGGGATTTGCTATAATACCTAAAGATTTATGAATTTTATTAATTAGGTACAAAAATTTGGGACTTAAGTGAATTCCTAGTATACCCCTCTTAATCATAGAGGTTGACCTGGTACATACAATTAGTGAGGTTCTGAATCTAATCAGGAGATTTACTTCAGAATGAGGTGTATTGTATCACAATACAGATTACAGATTACATTAACAGACGCCTGATATATCACCATTATTTAATCATCTTAGAACATACAATTAATGTTATAGACGCCCATGCATGTATTATAATTGCTTTACTAGAATTTTGAAGAAATAAATTAATTACACAATACAGGTGGTTGATTAATAATATTTTAATTGATTTTCATTATTATTATGTTTAATATTATTTGTATAAATAGTTCGCTGATATGATCAAATAAAAAATAATATTTTAAGCATTTATTAATGAACATTCATTTAATGATTATTACCGTCCCATACATCTGATATTGGCAAGAATGTATTAATTTGTGTACCCCTAGAGGGGGTGGGGCTTTCCAGGAAGTGGGCGTGGCTAAAATAAAATCTGCACATGCTCGGTGAGACCAGGCTGATCCAGATCCGGATTTTGCACTGTTAAACACCGGCAGCACACACGGTGAATGTCTCCACCCTACACCCGTGACTGCGACAGATCCACGTGTAGGTGTGTAATGTCCATCTACGGTCACAAAATGATGTATGTACACGGCGTTGTCCTTCACGCCATCCCAGCACAGAGCCACTGCGGGGAGAGAAGAGAGACAGAGAATTTATGTGCGGAGATGCTTAGATTTGTGATGGCGCCGGTGGGCGTCTTAATACACATCCCGGCGGCTGCCATGTTTGCACTGCAGCTGCGTACAGGACCATGGCTGTGATGGTAATAACGTACGTCTCTAAATCAGGCCCATAATGAGGAGATCACCCAGGAGAAGGACAGCGTAGGGCAGGTGCAATCTGACTGAGCCATAAACCCCGTGGGTGTGGGAGCAGTATACCTGTAAAGTCTTTTGATCTTAGTGTCAGTCATTAGTGTTAGCCTATAGGGATCCTTGGGGGTGTGGCCTTGCTGGTATATTAGGTCTGTTATCCATAGACTCCTCCTCTTTGTTTCTGGAAATTTCTAGTCCAGGAGTCAGGGAAGTGTCTGCACAATGTGATTGTATAAATCTGTGCATTGTCTGTCTTTTCATAAGGTGGCCATACATCAGACCCCGGATTTTGCGATCCGGCGATGCGATGTGACAGCGTTTCCGGGTGTAAACGCCGACCTCCCACCATCGATGTTCTGCGATCCGTCGCCGGATCGCAGACATTTTCCATTGTAAATGTCGCCGATTTGACGATCGCGATCATTTTTTGATCGCGATCGTAAAATCGCGAAAATCCAACATGTTGGATTTCTGCGATGCCGGGTTGCCGTATCGCAGCAATCCATCGCTGATGGATGGGCCCCATTACTCTTTATTCCTTATTTCTTTTTCTAACCTTTGTCATCTCCCTTCTTTTCTTGTCTCCCAGTATTTTTTTCTTATCCCTTTGCTTTTCTTCTAACTCCTCACTAAGGGGTCTAGTTACTAAGCAGTGTTAGGAGACAGAGTGAAAAGTGATAAGGTGCCAGCCAATCAGCTCCCAACTGTCATTTTTCAAACACAGCCTGTGAGATGACAGTTGGGAGCTGATTGGCTGGCACCTTATCACTATTCAGTCTGTCTCCTAACACTGCTTAGTAATTAGACACCTTAAACTTGTCTTTTCTTGTCTCATTCTCTGTGCTTTTTTTCTGAGGTTATTTACCTCCCACCCCCTGTTGTGTGGTCCTTTTACAATGCCCCGCTGCCCGGTTCAACGTGCTGCCCGCTTGGCTGTTACTGCCGCAGCGGGGCCTGCCGAGACCCGAGCGGTTTGTGTTCACGTGGCCCGCGGCACGGGCCACCGCAAGTGATGGCTGCACCGGGGACGGAGGCTGCTTCAGCAGCTCCGGCTCCCGGCAGTGCGATGCAGTCGGCGGTGGGCCCCGTCGCGCCACATATTAATGAGGACCGCGGCCCGATCGGCTGCAAATAGCGCGTCCATAACGAGCGCTTCAACATGGCGGCTGGGTCAGCGGCGCTTCCGCTTGTCCCCGCTGCTGGCCCTGGACATGTTGGGGATCTTGTTGCTGCGGACCCTGGTACCTGGCCGGGGTCGGAGGTGCTCCGGACAGGGGGCGGGGCTAGCGGTCTGGGAGGGGGCGGTGTTCAGCATCACAGGTCCCTATCGGGACCCTGCAGGCCAGCTTAGTATTATAGATCAGGTGCAGTGCTGTTGCTGTTCAGGGAGGCATGATGCTAATTCTCGGACAATGTTTTCCCCTGCCCCGCTGTACAGTGCGGTGGTGTTTGCGGGTGGAGCTATGTTTAATGGGTGTCAATTGACGCTGGGTCATACCTACACTCCGCCGATGGCACAATGTATGCAGCAGTTTGCTAGTGCTGCATGTTCTTATCGGTGTCACGGATTACATAGTTAGCACTACCTATTGATATGTGTCAGCCAGTGATGGGTGACCTGTGCACCAACTGGGAGATCTGGAAACCATGCACTGTTGGGGATGTGTTGCTATAGAGCCCAATACGTGCATATATGTCCAGGGCAATGCTAGGTCCTTATGCTGTTCCCCCAGATCCTGGACTCGCTCCAATGATCTGGACTGGTGCGCACATCCGACATTCAGCTTAGGCAGGATGGCCCTACTGCTGAAACTAATGGCTTATTGTGATTGCTGGTTCGGAATATATGCTGGATTTAATGAACACTCAAAATATTTTTATGACACATTTTAAAGCTGGATAAGTGCTAATTATTCCCTCTTTCTGCTGCTCCCCCAGACCCCCGGACTTGCTCCCATGCTCTGGAATGGTGCACTCATATGAAAATAAGAGTTATGGTACATACCTTCGTTAACTCTTTTTCTTCGAGGTCCATGGGGTCCACAGCTGATACGTTGGGGTATAAATCCCGGTCACCAAACAGTTAAAACAAACGAGCTCTCTGCTCCCAGGATGCACTGGGTCTCCCCCTCATATACCACGCCTCCAGCCCCAGGTAGCCAGTTCATTACCAAGCTCAAACAGGTGAAGACAAAACAAGGATAAGAAGGAAGAAAAACCCATACTCACTAGTCCATACTCTCAAGAGAAAGGAATTCGTGAAGACCCCCAGAACTACAGATGCGTCAGCGTGGGTGTCCTGTGGACCCCATGGACCTTGACGAAAAAGAGTTAACGAAGGTATGTTATACCATAACTCTTATTTTCTTCTTCGGGGTCCATGGGGTCCACAGCTGATACGTTGGGGATATCCCAAAGCAGTAACCCTACGGGCGGGGACGCTCCTGGGTCTCAGAAAAGAGGAGAATCCTATGCCCGAAGGAGGTATCCTGAGAGGCAAAGGTGTCAAAAGAATAAAATTTGATGAAACTATGGATGGAAGACCATGTGGCTGCCCTGCACAATTGTTCAGTAGAGGTGCCCCGGCGGGCTGCCCACGAAGGCCCTACTGTCCAGGTCGAATGTGCTGTTACGGAATTCGGCACCTGCAGGCCAGACTGTGTATAAGCTTGAGAGATTGTCATGCGAATCCACTTGGCCAGTGTCTGTTTATTGGCTGGCCAGCCACGCTTATGACAACCATAAAGCACAAAAAGGGAATCAGACTTCCTCCACTTGCTAGTGCGTTTTACATAAATTCGCAATGCACGGACAACATCTAGGGGTCTCCTCCATTGAGAGACTTGCATCCTGAAAAGATGGGACCACTATCTCTTCATTTATATGGAATTTAGATACCACTTTTGGAAGGTAATCCTGCCTAGTACGCAGTACTGCTCTATCTTGGTGAAATACCAAAAAGGGAGCGCGGACGGAAAGCGCAGCCAGATCCGACACTCTGCGTGCAGATGCTATAGCCAGAAGAAATACTGTCTTTGCTGTTAACCACTTAAACTCTGTTGAATTTAAGGGCTCAAACGGGGGAACCTGTCAGGCCCTGAGAACTAGCGTCAAATCCCACGGAACTACCGGGGGAACGAAGGGAGGCTGAATCCTCAACAACCCCTGAAAAAAAGTAATATCTGGCATTAGTGCAATCTTCTGTTGGAACCAGATTGAAGGGGCTGAAACCTGCACCCTCAATGTGACCAGGCGGGGCCCCTTCTCCAGTCCGCTTTGAAGAAAATCAAGCACTCTAGACATCCGAAACCTTTCCGGGTCATATTCCCTCAGTTCACACCACTGAAAGAAAGCATGCCAAATTCTATAGTAAATACGAGCCGAGGACGGTTTACATGCCTTCAGCATCGTCAGTATCACAGCCTCAGAAAACCTTTTCTTCCTCAAGACCGAGGCCTCAAGAGCCATGGCGTCAAAGATAACCGATGAAGATCCGAGTAGCAACAAGGACCCTGTACTAACAGATCCGGTCTCAACGGAAGGGACCATGGAGTATCCACGGAGAGAGACTGTAGGTCGGTGAACTAATGATGTCTTGGCCATGCTGGAGCTATTATTATCACCATACTGCCCTCTTGCTTCATCTTTCTGATGATTCTGGGTAGAAGAGCAAACGGCGGAAACATATATGCTAGCCTGTACCACCATCTTACCGTCAGTACATCTACAAACTTGGCCCTTGGATCTCTTATCCAGGATCCGTACCTGGAAACCTTGTTGTTCCTTCTTGATGCCATAAGGTCTATCTCTGGTAGACCCCATTTGACCACCAGTGTTTTAAAACCTGTGGATGCAGGGCCCATGTTCCTGCACTTATCTCCTGCCGACTGAGAAAATCCGCCTCCCAGTTCAGGACTCCCGGTATGAACACGGCAGATATTGTGGGGAGGTGATGCTCTGCCCACACCAGGATCCTTGACACCTCTGTCAAGGCAGACCGACTCCTTGTGCCTCATTGATGATTTAGGTAGGCTACCTCGGTGCGATTGTCGGACTGTATTTGCACAGGTCTGCCCTTCAAAAATTCCTGAGCCTGAACTAAAGCTCTGAGTAATGCTCTTAGTTCCAGGATATTTATGGGTAGCTTACTTTCCGCCTGTGTCCACCTTCCCTGAAAAACATGTGATCCTGTCATCGCCCCCCAGCCCCGAAGACTGGCATCGGTCTTGAGTAACGTCCAAACCGACACCCAAAAGGGACGGCCCTGTCTGAGATGCCTTGTCTGTAACCACCACGACAGGGATAATCGTACTTCTGGAGAGACGCAGTATCTGGGACTTGACCGTGCGGTAATCCTTGTTCCAGTGTGACAGGATTAACTGCTGCAGTGGTCTGGAGTGAAACTAGCGTACTCCACCATACTGAATGTGGCCACCATTGACCCCAGCACCTGCATAGCTGACTGAACAGATATTTGTCTGTTGTGAAGAAATCTGCGTATCCGTGATTGCAGAGCAAGAATCCTCTCCTCTGGCAGATATATCCTCTGCACTAAGGAGTCCAATCTTGCCCCCAAGTGAAACATTTGCTGTACTGGAAGGGGTGACGATTTCTTCCAGTTTATAATCCAGCCGTGACTGTACAGACAGGACACCGTCAGTCCCAAATGATCCTGTAACGGATGCGGAGACTGACCTAGCAACAGGAGATCGTCCAAGTATGGCAGAATTCTGACACCCTGGCGTCTGAGGCATGCCATCATTACTGCCTTGGTGAATACCCAGGGAGCAGTGGACAGGCCAAATGGTGGGGCCTGAAAATGCTCTCCCCCTACCGCAAACCGTAGAAATTGTTGATGGGTCCGGGTGATTGGTATGTGGAGGTAGGCATCTTGTATATCCAAGGACACCATATAGTCCTCCTGTTCCATGGCCAACACGATCAACCTTAATGTTTCCATCCGGAACCCGGGGGCTTGAACAAATTTGTTGAGCCCTTTCAAATTTAGAAAGGGCCGGTATGACCCATTCGGTTTCTGAATCAAGAACAGGTCGGAGTAAAACCCCTCCTGTAATTGATTCTCTGGTACCGGAATAACAACTTCCGATGCCAGTAGGGATTGGATAGCCTGATGAAGGGCCATGGCTTTTACCGAACCCTCCCTTGGATTTGCACAAAAAATCTCTGAGGAGGACTCCTCCAAAACGTCAGGGCATACCCGTGGGAGACCACTCCCCGAACCCAGGCATCATCTGTTGTGAGATGCCAGGCTTCCGAATATCAGAGAAGTCGGCCCCCCACCCTGGGATCCCCCAGACGGAGGCCCGTCCCATCAGGCCACTGGTTTATCCTGGGCTCTGGACACTTACCTTGCCAGGGTTTCCTAGATTCTGTCTTTTAGGTGGAAATCTAGCCGAGGGCTGACCCTTGATCTTGCCCTGTGGTCAAAACCCCCGAAAGGACACCCGTCTGGTTTTAGCCAAAGATGCTGAAGGCAGCCCTACAGCTTTCGAAGCTGCCATGGAGGCCACAATTTTGTCCAATTCTGGACCAAAAAGGACTCCTCTTGTGAAGGGGAGGGATTCTAGCGCCTTTTTGGACCCTGCATCCGCTCTCCAATCCTTCAACTAGAGAATCCTACGTGCCACCACGGACTCCGCTGAGACCTTGGAAGAAAGGATCCCAGTATCCAAGGCTGCCTCTCCCAAATAGGATGTCCCTTCTTTAATAAAGGAAATCATGTCCAGCAGTTCCTTGGATGCCTCTGGCAAAGATTCTGCCAGAGTTTTCACCCACTCCTCAATGGCCCTATCAACCCAAGCGGTGGCCATAGCTGGACGAGTGGCTGTTCCTGACAGGGAAAAAATTGATTCAAGGCAACCCTCCAGCCTTCTGTCCGTGGCTCCCTTCAGTGAGACCGTCGGGATCAGAAGCGTGGTACGCTTTATTAGCTGTGCCACATGCGCATCAACAGAAGGTGGAGTCTCCCATTTCGCACATTCTTCTGATGGAAAAGGATACAATAATGCCACTCTCTTGGAGGGGTGTTTTTTCTTATCCGGACAGACCCATGCTTCCCCCATAAGTTCTGATAAATGTTCAGACTTAGGGAACTCTGCCTTAACCACCTTCTGGTGTTTAAACAGAGGTGTTTTCCTATGTGGAGGATCTCCTTCGTCAATATTTAACACTGATTTGACCGCCCTGATCAGAAAAGGGACATCGGCCACCGGTAAGTGATCTTCACCCTCTTCAGAGCTAGACTCATGAGAGGAATCTTGTGCCTGGTCCTTCTCAGAGCATGTAGTAGAATACTCACCCGTATGGGAGGCCGAACGCCGTCTAGACTTCGGCTGTTTTGGTTTGGCAGCCTGTGGTGGTTGAAAAACCCCCGACGATGATGCCATACCTCTACCAGCACCAAGGTCCATCCAGTATGGGAACATAGAGGGCATAACCATAAGGGGATGCATCTGCTGAGGGAAACCCCAAACCGGGGGTGCAGGGGCAGCCAAACGCTCCGCTACCTGGGCCATAACCTGGGAAAATGAAGCCCAGGGACACTCAGGCCCCATAATAGGTAAACTTGACTGATGTGGTGACTGCCTAAAACAGTTCCCACATAGTCCATTTTGTAGAAAGTCCTGTGAGGATAAACCTGCTCTGCAGGCTACATAGGATATCAGCAAAGGGGCACTCACCCCCTGACCCTCGGATTCCTTTGACATATTCATGCCAAGGTTCCGAGAGCACATAAACTGATCTCTACCCCCAACCCGCACACCTGCAGCTGAGGGATGAGGGGAAAATACAGCAGTGAAAGGTTAAAGGACTGACAATTATCAAAAAAAGACAGTACTTAACAAACATCACATGCAATGCATAAACACTCTGCGAGCAATGTGCAATTTCTTTGCTCTCAGTACTACAATTCAGCCCTAGGCTTAGGTAGGATAGAGCTCTGTAAAAACCTGTCCAGCAGTAGGAGAGGTATACAGGGAGACTGCCCAGCTTCCAAGCGAGCAGCATCTGAGAGCACCTGTAAAGTGTATCTGGCTTGCTCATATAGGAGAGGCTGGGTGGGACAACCCACAACACTGAGGCAGTGACTGGCTAGCGTGTGGATTGGGGAAAGCGAACCTCCCCTATGCTGCTTGGACCTGCCCGGTAAACTGACATGGCCGCCGCCAACACAACTCCCGGCTTGTCAGGAGCTAGTCATATCCCGGCGGTCTAGTGTAGGAGACAAGCCGTATGTCCTCCCGACTGCAGCTGACCTCCGGCCAGTCTCTCCGCTGGAGGCCGGACTGCCAGGAGGTCTTGGCGTCAGCGGCCACCGAAAACCCCTCTTACCTGTCATCCCCTTGATCCGGAAACAGTCCAGGGCTCAGAGCCCCTGCCGAAGACACTAACAACATTGCGGCGCCGGAGGGGGTAGCTGTAGCGGGTGGCCGGTGCGTCTCCAGTCAGACGCGAGGCTGCTTCCAGGACAACTCAGACCACCCGCCGGATGGAGAGGTAACTCTCTCTCTTTTTTTTATTGTTTGCTTGTCTGCGGGACTGCTCCTGCAGTCCAACTGTCTTTGTGGTGAAACCACCAACAGGAAATAACCGGCTACCTGGGGCCGGAGGTGGGGTATATGAGGGGGAGACCCGGTGCATCCTGGGAGCAGAGAGCTCGTTTGTTTTAACTGTTTGGTGACCGGGTTTTATACCCCAATGTATCAGCTGTGGACCCCATGGACCCTGAAGAAGAAATAAAAACATTCAGCTCAGGCAGGTTGGCCTTACTGCCAAATCTAATGGCTTATGAGACTGCTGGTCCTGTACAGGGCTGCCACCATAAATTGTGGGGCCTGGTACTAATAAAATAGGCAGGGCCCCCCTGGGGGAGAGCATAGGACAGGGAAGGCTGAACCTTATTGGGGGGGGGGGCAGGTTAGGAAAGGCTGGAGTAGGGGGGAGGCACAGGGGAGGGACGGCATGGTACATGGGCAAAGTGGTGACAAAGGGTTAAGTTGGTCTTATACTGTGCAAGGATCTGGAACACTTGTGCACTTGTGAGCAAACGGTAGAGGCAGAGGGCAGGGGAGGCTGTCTGGACTTGGGGGGCGGACGTACAGTGAAAGGCTACTACATTAGTAGGACTTACCTATGGACTGACTTCAGCTAGTCCGGAGAGAGCGGGAGCAGCAGTGCAGTTATGCAGCGGCAGGCAGCTGGAAAGCGTCGGTGTCAGTTCAAATATGGCTCGCGGACCGGGCAGCCAATCAGAAGCGGCCGCTGCTGATTGGCTGCTCGCGGGACAACCAATCAGGAGTAGTCACTCCTGATTGGCTGCTTGTAGAACGACAACCAATAAGGAGCTGCCGCTCCTGATTGGCTGCCGTTCCGCAAGCTCTAATTGGCTCGCGGCTGTCTATTTATTTGGAATACTGCCTGCGCTGCGCAGCGCTGAGTCTTCTCCCTGGGTGCAGCTATAATGCTTTAATGCTGACATCCGGGCCCCCTCTCTCTCCGGGCCCGGGACTACAGGCCCGGCAGTCCCCCCCTGAGGGCGGCCCCGGTCCTGTATATGCTGGAGTTACTGCACACTAAAAATATTTAGTATGACACATATTAAAGCTGGATAAGTGCTAATTACTATTTCTTCAGCGATTGGCCACACTCACTCTAAAATCAAGCATTGTGGCCCCCCCACCTCTCTAGAAATCCTTCGTTAGTCACTGGTAGGGGTCACTTAACGCTCGGTCATACTTACGCCCTGCCATTGCGGCGGGACAACGTGTGCGGCGGGAGCGCTTAAGCAATTCACGGCTTTCTTCCCCCGCGCTTTTGCTAGGTGATGCTGCACTTGTAGTGCAACAGGTTCCATCACCTCACAACTATAGGAAATAGGGGCGCTTGTAAACGACTGTTGGTTTGAATGATATTATAATTCATTACACATTTCACAATTAAGACCTATTAATTTACTCAAAATACATGGATACAATAATTCATAGGACCTATTGCCACGATATATCTGTAGCGCACGGATCCGGCTCTGAGTACACAAAAACATTAACAACGTATGTATAAAAATCTGCCACGGTCATGTATAAAAATACAGGGCCTGATTCAGACCCACTCGCGAGCGGCTGTCCGCTCGCAAGTGGGTCGATGGTGTGCACTGCGCATGCGCACGACGGAGGGAGCTCCGTCGTGCGCATGCGCGAGACGCGACGAGCGAAGGACTTTCCTTTGCTCGTTGTGTCTGATCAAAGGGGGCGTGCTGTCGATGTTGATTGACAGCACGCCCCCTTTGGTGGGCGTGCCAGGGGCGTGCCTGCCAGACGGAGGCGTTCCCAAGGGAACGCCTACCGTCAGAAGCCGGCCCCACTGACATCACTAGTGATGTCAGTGGGAGTGATTTTGGCTCTGATAGAGCCAAAATCACTCCTGGCCTTGCGGTTGAGAAACTCAACCGCAGGCTTCTGCTCGCACTGGCGATGGTTGCGATGGTCAAGACCATCGCGACCATCATCCTGCACGCTCGTATAGGCTGTGGGTGGTGACCCACAGCTATACGAGCGTCCAGGAGGACGCTCCATATTTATGGAGGTGGGCCCTGATTCAGAGCGAGCGCTCTGGTCAGAGCGTCCGGCTCTGAATCAGGGCCACAGTTCTTAAAAGTCAGACACCGGCCTTATTAGCATGGGTATAAGCAGCAGAACATGAGGCATAACTATTCCATCACAGCCAGTAAGCATGCAAATGGAAAATTAATTTGTTGGCAGCGCAGTTCACGTCCACCTCCCCAGAGTTGGCGCAGTCATCTGCACACTTGCAGAGCATTTTGGCCCCCTTCCCGACGGGTCAGATTTTGGTTTGCATGCGTTTTTAAGCCAGGGTGCTGCACTCTTGGTCTCTCCTCTACGTCTGCGAATGTGGCTATGGATTTTGTGCCTGTTCTCCCGTCTCCCTCCTCTGCAGGTGTTGTTGCGGCTATGACTCTGCTGACCAGATTGATGGTGCGGTGGTTTGCTGAATAGATTGATTGAGTTTCTAAATTGGGTAACGTTAGATGGGTGGACCAATATTTCAATTGCTCAAATTGGCATTTGCAATGGCGTTTCATGGCGCATTTCGTGTTTCGGCGGCTGCGCTGCTTTAGCGGGATGTATTGTGCGGCGAGGATTCTCTGTTGCGCAGAATGCTTCGCTTTATCGCTGACCAGATTGGGCGGGGTCACTGTCTAGATTTGCAGAAATGTTAGGACGCCGGGACCTGCCCGGTGTTTTTGGCACATGTATATTGCGACAGCGCCCAGAGTGTGGAGAAGCGTGGTTGGTGCATCAGGATGGGGTTCCAGTTAGTAAATACTAATTTGGTCAGTTTTATGCAACTGTCTCCCTGCACACGAATATGGCACGCATTCGTTCCGAAATTGGGACTTCCACGTCTGCTGCCACTTTCGGTTTTCCAACGTCAGAGATTCAGGCTCTGGGTAGGTGGTAATCCGATGCATTCCGTCTCTATGTGCGTTAGGACAGGTGCTTGCTAGCGCTTCTTCGGCATGCTAACCAGTGGTTTACACTACTCGCTTTCAGGGGTTTGGAGGGATTTTTATTTTTCCTACGGAGGCAACAAATAGTTCCCCGGATAAGTAGAAAAGATCCTAGTAGGTTTTGTTTTTACCTCCAGCCTGGTTAGCATGCTTGTGTATGTCACTAACATCGTTATTGTTGTTTTATGTTGTCTCGTCTGTGGATGGATAGAGGAATGCTGTGGCGTGAATTGAAGGGGTGTCTGATGTATACGGTGCGAATGTTTGGTTGGCCTAAAGGTATTGATCGAGCACTTGGATGGACATGATGGCAGAGTTGTTGGTTCATCATGCACTCATGATCTAATACGTGCATTTGTTAGGTCTGATGGGGACCTTGGTTTATCATGCACTCATGATCTAATACGTGCATTTGTTGGGTGTGATGGGGACCTTGGTTTATCATGCACTCATGATCTAATACGTGCATTTGTTGGGTCTGATGGGGACCTTGGTTTATCATGCACTCATGATCTAATACATGCATTTGTTAGGTCTGATGGGGGCCTTGGTTTATCATGCACTCATGATCTAATACGTGCATTTGTTGGGTCTGATGGGGACCTTGGTTTATCATGCACTCATGATCTAATACATGCATTTGTTAGGTCTGATTTGGACCTTGGTTTATCATGCACTCATGATCTAATACGTGCATTTGTTAGGTCTGATGGGGACCTTGGTTTATCATGCACTCATGATCTAATACGTGCATTTGTTAGGTCTGATGGGGACCTTGGTTTATCATGCACTCATGATCTAATAGTGCATTTGTTGGGTGTGATGGGGACCTTAGTTTATCATCCACTCATGATCTAATAGTGCATTTGTTGGGTGTGATGGGGACCTTGGTTTATCATGCACTCATGATCTAATACGTGCATTTGTTAGGTGTGATGGGGACCTTGGTTTATCATGCACTCATGATCTGATACGTGCATTTGTTAGGTCTGATGGGGACCTTGGTTTATCATGCACTCATGATCTAATACGTGCATTTGTTAGGTCTGATGGGGACCTATTTGTCAGGGGCAGTTTTGCTTCTGTTTTGTGGAGGTGTTGTTTAGGGTGATGGTGTAGTTGGGTTTAGTTTGCTTGGTGGCGGGCTGCGGCTTTGAGTTGCCTGGCTTTGCCGGAAAGAACGGTAGTGTGCTTTTAGTTATACAAATTAGATGGGTGCGCTCTCCTGGTTCAATGATAGGCCAAACCGTCCCTTCCGGAAAATGACACAGCCCGTCCGAGCGTGCTTTTTGGAGAGAGTTGAACACTAACGAGAGAACCATAAACTCCCTATTTGTTCAAAATGATCTTGCGCGCTCAATCAATAAATTAGCAGCTGTCCTATTGGGTGTAATCAGACACCTGATTGTAATCAGACACCTGATTGACACTCTAATAATGGGAATATAGGGGGGTTTTGGACGCGCTATTTGGATTTGAAGTGGGGTGAAAAAGGGTTACAAAATGAACAAAACAGTTGTGTACAGATGTATCAAAGGTTATAAATCTATGAGAACGGCAATTGCTAAGTAAGCAGAGGGCTAAAAAAGACACATGGAAACAAAAGGATGTTCATAGCTCTTTCATTGACAAATGTGTGTGTTGGAAGAGTAGTAAGTATGTTGCGGCAGTCCCGTGCCTTGCACGCTGAGAGTGGAGCAGCGGTATAGTACTCACCCTATCTTACACTATTGACGGCGCAGACTGAAGTCCGCTGACGACTTTTGGGAACGGGTTGTATCGGCAGTGTGCTCTGCGTTAAAGGTCGACCTTGAAAAAGTCATTGAATGACGAAACGCGTTGGTGTTAGGAAAAGCCCGTAGCAAGATCACAGAGAGACAGCAGGAGCGCAAGCGGCAGCAGGAACCCCGGACTTCGGCTCGCACCACAGAGCCAGAAAAAACACAGCCCGGAGAAACTGCAGCAGGACGGCCTTAACGCAGAGCACACTGCCGATACAACCCGTTCCCAAAAGTCGTCAGCGGACTTCAGTCTGTGCCGTCAATAGGGTAAGATAGGGTGAGTACTATACCGCTGCTCCACTCTCAGCGTGCAAGGCACGGGACTGCCGCAACATACTTACTACTCTTCCAACACACACATTTGTCAATGAAAGAGCTATGAACATCCTTTTGTTTCCATGTGTCTTTTTTAGCCCTCTGCTTACTTAGCAATTGCCGTTCTCATAGATTTATAACCTTTGATACATCTGTACACAACTGTTTTGTTCATTTTGTAACCCTTTTTCACCCCACTTCAAATCCAAATAGCGCGTCCAAAACCCCCCTATATTCCCATTATTAGAGTGTCAATCAGGTGTCTGATTACAATCAGGTGTCTGATTACACCCAATAGGACAGCTGCTAATTTATTGATTGAGCGCGCAAGATCATTTTGAACAAATAGGGAGTTTATGGTTCTGGATGTCTGAGAAATGTAAGAAATGAGGGAACCAGGCAAGGAAGGGTTCAATGCATTTTTGGGGTGATCCGGGGGGTTGATACTGTGGATCGTATGAACCCCCGGAGATAAGATTGATATTGAATTAATATTGGAGATTGGGCAATTTGGATCAGCATTAATAAAATTACTAAATAATCACAAACATTTCTGTACATTTCCTATACGCTGAGATAATTTGCAGCTGAGAACATTTATCGTTATCAATTGTATTGTGCTATAAGGGGCTGCTTGCAGTGTCACTATAGGATTACTGACAGGAAGTCTGCTGTGCGCAGGAAAATGCCTCCCCCCACAATCACAACGTTACCTTCAACAGTCTTCAGCTCTGACTGGTCCCACAGGGCCCATCCTGCCGCTGTCTCTGGGTGACCACAAAGTGCACAATAACATCGGCCATCTGCCGCTAACTTCCGAACTGCATTTACAAACGTGGCTGGTAATTCTCCTGTCCGCTTCCTGTTCAGGCCGTGCGCGCTGTGAGATCTGAGCTACTGTACAACTCTGCGCTATAGCAACATTACATATATAGGGCCTGATTCTGAGTCACAGGCAAGTAAAAATAACACATCTAGGAATTATTGGCAAACTGCGCTGGTTCTGCACCGTGCATACGCACCTTTACAGAGGCTACATGCGCGCAGTCTGCTCCTTCTGTCCATGTAATGGGCATTTCTAGGGGATGTAGTTAAAATATCAATGGCCGGGACGCCGTCTGTTGAAATCCAGGTGTGTTGGAATCCCGACAACAGGCATCCTGATCGAAGGTAAGCCAGGGTGCCCCTAGCTGTTAGCCGCGGGTGGGGAGGGTTAGCTTTAGGCACCACGGGGAGGTTAGGGATAGGCACCACTGGGGGGGGGGTTAGGCACTAATGTAGAGAGTGAGGGTGCTGGGTGGGGAGGGTTAGCTTTAGGCACCACTGGGAGGTTAGGGATAGGCACCACTGGGGGGGGGGGTAGGCACTATTGTAGAGGGTGAGGGTGCTGGGTGGGTAGGGTTAGGATTAGTGTGCAAGAAGCGAGGGTTAGGGGGATAAGGGGGGAGAGTTACTGTACTTACCCGACACCTGTCGGGATTCCCAGCATCGGGATACCGCTGTCGGCATTTTGACAGCTTGGCATCCCGACTGCTGGCATTTCATACCCAACCCATTTCTAGGTGTCAACTGGGCGGCTAACTTATGTACGCACGCAAGAGATCCATTTCGTGGGTTTGTAGTGTGAATTCCGTGTTTCCCTGAGGCGCGCCTATGACGAAGGGACGCGTATCGCAGATGGACCTTTTGCACTCAGCATGGGGTAGGCGTAAGTGCCAATACTATTGATGACGATTGAGGCTGCGGACGGAGACACAGCCGGGGGTCGGGGGTCACTTTGCATGTGACTCTGATGCTTCTGAGAATTATAATAAAAGTCTCCCCCCTACACAGGCTTTTCCTCTTACACAGACAGACGGGGTCATTTAGTGAAACTAGAGCGCAGGAAAAATTTGGGATGGACGGCAGATCCTTCCAGCCTACTGGTCACCATACATTTCCCTGCTGGGTCCTCAGACTACGGAGAGAAACCCACCTCAGACACAGAGAGATTGATGCTTCCACTCTTATTTGTATCCAGGAGATTAAACATTTCTAAAGAGGAAGAGAAGAGAAAAAAAAAAAGATTCAGCTGAGTAACAATAAGAGGAGTAATACGATGTAGAAGACAGAACTTACAGTTGTGTGGGGCGTGCGGCTGAGCTCCGCTATCCGGGCTGCTGGAACATTGGCTGCGCCGGGGTACTGGGGATATCGCCAAGATGCCTTATCGTCATGTACATATGTATGGTGCAACAGGGGGCGTGGCTGTGTCACCGCGGAGGTGTGGTTATACCTCCCCTGCACTCCCAGACCCCTACAGAGGTCCTTGGTAACCACACCCCCTTCCCCCGCCCACTACAACATCCAGTGTAAGAACAGGGCTGCCTGGTGTGTCTGTGCAGCACGCAGGGGCGGTCAGTATTCCCCCCGCATACAGTACAAGGAGATGTCTGCACTTGTAGAGAAACATGAAGCTTATCTGCATATTCTGCACCTCACTGTATACCAGCCCCCAGCGCAATATGAGCGCTGACTGGCGCTGTTACCATACAGTCTACGTTTCATTGTTCGTTTTATCTCAAAAGATCAAAAAAAAACATTGGAACTACGGTTCTTCTGCAGCATTGCTGTACATACAAAGTATTATTTTCCAAAATAAAGCTATGTTCTCCATTCGTCTTTGTCTACCGGATACATCTAGTAATGAATGTGCTATAATTTGCTTATTATAAGACTTTGCCTAGTTTCTATAAACACTTTGGCTGCCACAGATGTAACCATTATCTCCGCCCACTGCGTCTCCATTCACCAGGTCAGCTGATGAGCTCACACAGCGGCCAGGGTCATCAGCTGACCCCATTATTCTCTCTGCCCAATAATATCTGGAAGTAGATTTTGTATCATCATCGTTTCGGGGGGTGGGGGGGGTGCAACTTTAGTATAAATCCCCAATATGGCACCATGGCACCAGCATTAGACAAGTACTGCGGGACAGAACAAGTAAGAGAAGGTAGTGATGGAATAAGGCGCAAAGCAGCGCCAGCACTCACTGAGTAAGGTCTCCAGACGCATCGTGCACTCTATGAAATCCTCAAAACTAATGGACAGTTCCTTAGAAGCGTAGCGCTGGGCGATGGCGTCCAGAATCCGGGTGTTAAGGTTAAAGCCTGGAAATGAGAAATGACAAATGTTATAGGTCTGCCTGCATGAATAAGAACGCCTATATTTCCTCAGCTGGTTGCACTCAGGGCCCGATTCAGACCCGCTCGCAAGGCTGCGTTCGCTCGCAGCTGGCCGATTTTCACTATCTGTGCATGCGTAAAAGATGCAGTGCGCATGCGCAACCAGTCATTGCGATCGGGAAGCGATCGCACGTTAAGCTCAGACGGCTCGTAAGATTGAGTGACAGGACGAGCCGTTTGTGGGTGGTGACGGGAAGGTCAATGAAAATGCCGGTGTGGATGTGCGAATGCAGGCATGCCTGTGCGTTCTAACGGCGTTTCATGGGCGTGCATAATTAACATGGAGCGTCATTGTACACGTCACCTGGCTGTATTTCACAGTGCAGCCATCGCAGTGCTTGCGGCAGGGTAGGGTCAACCACAAGTGCTGCGAGCGGCTCCGATGGCACTCGATGTTACTGATATTGCATACACTTCCTGGAGATGACGTGTGCTGTGAAGGCGTCATAAGACTGGCTTGCGATCGCACTGCCGTCGCACGCTAAGACATAGTGGGCGTACTAATGTCTTACCGTGCGATCGCAGCCTATGCATATATTAGCAGCTGAGCGGCTGCGTGGGAACGCATATAGCGAGCGGGTCTGAATCGAGCCCTCAGTTCAAAGGATCACTAGGACTGTTTACATTTTAAAGGTACATTATAATGAGACAAAGTTTTATTTAAAAAAAATATATAGTAATTATTACTTAAAAGTCAAAGTTAAAAGTTGCATTGTAACACAATTTATCTCCACAGCCTTGATTGCGCGTTTCTAGAAATCCTCTTAAAAATGGGTCGGTGAAGCTCCTGTTAAATGTTTGTTTGCCGAATGTAATTAAACACGAAGAAAAAAAACAAAAATCCTAATTTTGTGTGTGAATTTAAGTGCAATGTTTTAAAACCATTTAACCCCATAAAAAACAAATAAAACATTTGCACATTCAACCAATTTTGTGGATTCCTCTTTCCGATAAAAATCAGTACAATTATATTTTAATAGTAATATTAGAAATAAACAATAACTGAATAAGAATAGAAATACAGTTAAATCCAAACATACAGACATCTTTAAGTGTTTTTTTTTTTATAAAAAAATCAAATATAAAAAAAAATATTGTATGGGTCACCTGCTTTCTGCAACGCATTTCGCATTTCATGGACATCAATAGTTCCTGTGAGGTTGGTGTCTACTTCCAGGAATATTTTCTGTGGTGAAAATGAATAGTAAATATGGTTATTTTAATGCATAACTATGTATGTTTGTGCTATATATAGTATTTACTGGCAGGTTTTACATTTTACATATTGTCACACATTTTACATATCGATACAAAATCCAAAAAATGTAGGCGGCAATAAAATCACATTACCTGAAAAGGATTAGATATTTACTCCTACTGTCTGTTTAGATTAATATAGTTTATGTATCATGTTGGATAATTGTCAAAATCACAAATATTTTCCTGCAATACCATGAAATCTAATGTAACTCAGCTGGATACTTCAGTGTTAGGAGAAACCAATCCGTACAGTGTATTGTCTGCATGGGTAAGATCAAAGACCGTTGTACAAGCAAAAGGCGCAGACATGTACTCTCAGGTAATTAAATAAATGGTTGGTAACAATTAAAAGAAAATATATATACAGGGGGGTTCATAAGTCTGGAAACACCCTCATAAAAAGGACATGTGTCAGGAAATATTAATCCAGTGACTAAACATATGATATGTCTTTTCGCATAACATTTTAGTCAGCTTGGGCGTCCTATTCGCAACGCTTTGCGATGCTAATAGAACGCTTTGTGATTAAAATGGTTTGCGGCATGCCTATATTCTGTGTGTAAATGCGGTTACATCTGCATGCGAAACGGTATGTTACAGTGTCAGCGGCTACGACACTGTAATTTAGCGTTTTGCATGCTGATACACCTGCAGTCGCACACAGAAGACAGTGGCAAATGCAGGATTTCTAGAGGGGGGGTTTCCAAATGCTTGATTTTAGAGTAAGTTTGACGAGTCCATGAAGAGGGCATAATTAGCACTTATCCAGCTTTGCGTCGTACAAAGGGTATTGTGTGTCATAATTCCAGCATATACAGGACCAGCGATCACAGTAACCCATTATATATGTCCTACGTGGCGTATTGTGTGTCATAATTCCAGCATATACAGGACCAGCGATCACAGTAACCCATTATATGTGTCATACATAGTGTATTGTGTGTCATAATTCCAGCATATACAGGACCAGTGATCACAGTAACCCATTATATGTGTCATACATAGTGTATTGTGTGTCATAATTCCAGAATATACAGGCCCAGCGATCACAGTAACCCGTTATATGTGTCATACATGGTGTATTGTGTGTCATAATTCCAGCATATACAGGCCCAGCGATCACAGTAACCCGTTATATGTGTCATACATGGTGTATTGTGTGTCATAATTCCAGCATATACAGGACCAGCGATCACAGTAACCCATTATATGTGTCATACATGGTGTATTGTGTGTCATAATTCCAGCATATACAGGACCAGCGATCACAGTAACCCATTATATGTGTCATACATAGTGTATTGTGTGTCATAATTCCAGCATATAAAGGACCAGTGATCACAGTAACCCATTATATGTGTCATACATAGTGTATTGTGTGTCATAATTCCAGCATATACAGGACCAGTGATCACAGTAACCCATTATATGTGTCATACATAGTGTATTGTGTTTCATAATTCCAGCATATACAGGACCAGTGATCACAGTAACCCATTATAAGTGTCATACATAGTGTATTGTGTGTCATAATTCCAGCATATACAGGACCAGCGATCACAGTAACCCATTATATGTGTCATACATAGTGTATTGTGTGTCATAATTCCAGCATATACAGGACCAGTGATCACAGTAACCCATTATATGTGTCATACATAGTGTATTGTGTGTCATAATTCCAGCATATACAGGACCAGCGATCACAATAAGCCATTATATGTGTCATACATAGTGTATTGTGTGTCATAATTCCAGCATATACAGGACCAGTGATCACAGTAACCCATTATATGTGTCATACATAGTGTATTGTGTGTCATAATTCCAGCATATACAGGACCAGTGATCACAGTAACCCATTATAAGTGTCATACATAGTGTATTGTGTGTCATAATTCCAGCATATACAGGACCAGTGATCACAGTAACCCATTATATGTGTCATACATAGTGTATTGTGTGTCATAATTCCAGCATATACAGGACCAGCGATCACAATAAGCCATTATATGTGTCATACATAGTGTATTGTGTGTCATAATTCCAGCATATACAGGACCAGTGATCACAGTAACCCATTATATGTGTCATACATAGTGTATTGTGTGTCATAATTCCACCATATACAGGACCAGCGATCACAGTAACCCATTATATGTGTCATACATAGTGTATTGTGTGTCATAATTCCACCATATACAGGACCAGCGATCACAGTAACCCATTATAAGTGTCATACATAGTGTATTGTGTGTCATAATTCCAGCATATACAGGACCAGCGATCACAGTAACCCATTATAATGTGTCATACATAGTGTATTGTGTGTCATAATTCCAGCATATACAGGACCAGCGATCACAGTAACCCATTATATGTGTCATACATAGTGTATTGTGTGTCATAATTCCAGCATATACAGGACCAGTGATCACAGTAACCCATTATATGTGTCATACATAGTGTATTGTGTGTCATAATTCCAGCATATACAGGACCAGTGATCACAGTAACCCATTATATGTGTCATACATAGTGTATTGTGTGTCATAATTCCAGCATATACAGGACCAGTGATCACAGTAACCCATTATATGTGTCATACATAGTGTATTGTGTGTCATAATTCCAGCATATACAGGACCAGCGATCACAGTAACCCATTATATGTGTCATACATAGTGTATTGTGTGTCATAATTCCAGCATATACAGGACCAGTGATCACAGTAACCCATTATATGTGTCATACATAGTGTATTGTGTGTCATAATTCCAGCATATACAGGACCAGCGATCACAGTAACCCATTATATGTGTCATACATAGTGTATTGTGTGTCATAATTCCAGCATATACAGGACCAGCGATCACAGTAACCCATTATATGTGTCATACATAGTGTATTGTGTGTCATAATTCCAGCATATACAGGACCAGTGATCACAGTAACCCATTATATGTGTCATACATAGTGTATTGTGTGTCATAATTCCAGCATATACAGGACCAGCGATCACAATAAGCCCATTATATGTGTCATACATAGTGTATTGTGTGTCATAATTTCAGCATATACAGGACCAGTGATCACAGTAACCCATTATATGTGTCATACATAGTGTATTGTGTGTCATAATTCCAGCATATACAGGACCAGCGATCACAGTAACCCATTATATGTGTCATACATAGTGTATTGTGTGTCATAATTCCAGCATATACAGGACCAGTGATCACAGTAACCCATTATATGTGTCATACATAGTGTATTGTGTGTCATAATTCCAGCATATACAGGACCAGCGATCACAGTAACCCATTATATGTGTCATACATAGTGTATTGTGTGTCATAATTCCAGCATATACAGGACCAGTGATCACAGTAACCCATTATATGTGTCATACATAGTGTATTGTGTGTCATAATTCCAGCATATACAGGACCAGTGATCACAGTAACCCATTATATGTGTCATACATAGTGTATTGTGTGTCATAATTCCAGCATATACAGGACCAGTGATCACAGTAAACCATTATATGTGTCATACATAGTGTATTGTGTGTCATAATTCCAGCATATACAGGACCAGCGATCACAGTAAACCCATTATATGTGTCATACATAGTGTATTGTGTGTCATAATTCCAGCATATACAGGACCAGTGATCACAGTAACCCATTATATGTGTCATACATAGTGTATTGTGTGTCATAATTCCAGCATATACAGGACCAGTGATCACAGTAACCCATTATATGTTGTCATACATAGTGTATTGTGTGTCATAATTCCAGCATATACAGGACCAGTCGATCACAGTAACCCATTATATGTGTCATACATAGTGTATTGTGTGTCATAATTCCAGCATATACAGGACCAGCGCTCACAGTAACCCATTATATGTGTCATACATAGTGTATTGTGTGTCATAATTCCAGCATATACAGGACCAGTGATCACAGTAACCCATTATATGTGTCATACATAGTGTATTGTGTGTCATAATTCCAGCATATACAGGACCAGTGATCACAGTAACCCATTATATGTGTCATACATAGTGTATTGTGTGTCATAATTCCAGCATATACAGGACCAGCGATCACAGTAACCCATTATATGTGTCAATACATAGTGTATTGTGTGTGTCATAATTCCAGCATATACAGGACCAGCGCTCACAGTAACCCATTATATGTGTCATACATAGTGTATTGTGTGTCATAATTCCAGCATATACAGGACCAGTGATCACAGTAACCCATTATATGTGTCATACATAGTGTATTGTGTGTCATAATTCCAGCATATACAGGACCAGCGATCACAGTAACCCATTATATGTGTCATACATAGTGTATTGTGTGTCATAATTCCAGCATATACAGGACCAGTGATCACAGTAACCCATTATATGTGTCATACATAGTGTATTGTGTGTCATAATTCCAGCATATACAGGACAGTGATCACAGTAACCCATTATATGTGTCATACATAGTGTATTGTGTGTCATAATTCCAGCATATACAGGACCAGCGATCACAGTAACCCATTATATGTGTCATACATAGTGTATTGTGTGTCATAATTCCCAGCATATACAGGACCAGTGATCACAGTAACCCATTATATGTGTCATACATAATGTATTGTGTGTCATAATTCCAGCATATACAGGACCAGTGATCACAGTAACCCATTATATGTGTCATACATAGTGTATTGTGTGTCATAATTCCAGCATATACAGGACCAGCGATCACAGTAACCCATTATATGTGTCATACATAGTGTATTGTGTGTCATAATTCCAGCATATACAGGACCAGCGATCACAGTAACCCATTATATGTGTCATACATAGTGTATTGTGTGTCATAATTCCAGCATATACAGGACCAGCGATCACAGTAACCCATTATATGTGTCATACATAGTGTATTGTGTGTCATAATTCCAGCATATACAGGACCAGCGATCACAGTAACCCATTATATGTGTCATACATAGTGTATTGTGTGTCATAATTCCAGCATATACAGGACCAGTGATCACAGTAACCCATTATATGTGTCATACATAGTGTATTGTGTGTCATAATTCCAGCATATACAGGACCAGTGATCACAGTAACCCATTATATTGTCATACATAGTGTATTGTGTGTCATAATTCCAGCATATACAGGACCAGCGATCACAGTAACCCATTATGTGTCATACATAGTGTATTGTGTGTCATAATTCCAGCATATACAGGACCAGCGATCACAGTAACCCATTATATGTGTCATACATAGTGTATTGTGTGTCATAATTCCAGCATATACAGGACCAGCGATCACAGTAAACCCATTATATGTGTCATACATAGTGTATTGTGTGTCATAATTCCAGCATATACAGGACCAGCGATCACAGTAACCCATTTATTGGTTGTCATACATAGTGTATTGTGTGTCATAATTCCAGCATATACAGGACCAGCGATCACAGTAACCCATTATATGTGTCATACATAGTGTATTGTGTGTCATAATTCCAGCATATACAGGACCAGCGATCACTAGTAACCCATTATATGTGTCATACATAGTGTATTGTGTGTCATAATTCCAGCATATACAGGACCAGGTGATCACAGTAACCCATTATATGTGTCATACATAGTGTATTGTGTGTCATAATTCCAGCATATACAGGACCAGCGATCACAGTAACCCATTATAGTGTGTCCATACATAGTGTATTGTGTGTCATAATTCCAGCATATACAGGACCAGTGATCACAGTAACCCATTATATGTGTCATACATAGTGTATTGTGTGTCATAATTCCAGCATATACAGGACCAGTGATCACAGTAACCCATTATATGTGTCATACATAGTGTATTGTGTGTCATAATTCCAGCATATACAGGCCCCAGCGATCACAGTAAACCATTATATGTGTCATACATAGTGTATTGTGTGTCATAATTCCCAGCATATACAGCGATCAAGTAACCATTATACTGTGTCATACATAGTGTATTGTGTGTCATAATTCCAGCATATACA